>JAOEHY010032165.1:0-48444 GCA_025447955.1 Psilopsiagon aurifrons
AATGCTTGCATATTTTACTTAAATTATCAAGAAATTCAGAACTTGTAAAAAACTTGTCATTGCCATTCCTTACTATGTTTTCAATCACTCAATAAGAAAATAATTCTTACTAGAATCTATTCTGATATGATTTTAAATGTTAGAACATTTCTTGTTAAGAAGTACAAATGGGTGAAAAAAGGGCAAAACAACTCAAAATGAGTTTTTTTTTTTTTTAATTTTAAATTGAAATTATAAAATATACAGTATACCAAGCATTTTGTTTTTAATAATTGATCTCTCTTCAGTACAGAATACATGAAAAAAGTTCTTTCTCTGACACTTCTATGTGTCCATCAATCTATGTCCCTCAAGCATTTATAAGTATCTGTCATCACTTTCCTCTGAAAAACCTTTGCAGATAAATCATTTAGCTTTTTGTTATTTGATAATGGGTAAATTCTGTGGTATTGTACTATTATGCAACACAGGATATCATTAGCAGAGGAAAGGAGTCAGCAATAAAATCAACTGGAAATTAAGCTCATTCACAGAACTTCAGTCCCTGTTGAGTGTAGTGTTAAACATGCTTGATTGTTTCACTCAATAGTACAGCCCTTGTTGGGGTCCCAAAACCCTAGTTAGGTTTTTATAAGGCTTTTCACTAGAGAACATCACTAGATAACATAATTGTTATTTCCACATACCTACATTCAATTTTCAGGGATTACTTTAAGTGTGAATTCTCAAGTATTTCTTCCAGCTGTCTCCTGTCAATCCATAATCCCATATACTGAGCTCTGTCCCTGCAGGGTAGGCACTTGATCCTAGGGTCAGAGGTCCTTTAGCTCTTGACTAATGTACCTCATTAGAAGAGGAAAACAGAATGTCTCCAGCAATTCAAATGTCATGAGAAGTAACAGAACTATATATTTGTAATAATGTTAATGAGGTTTGTTTTATTTTAGAGAAGGTGAAATAAAAAAAAATTGCTGAAGGTTTCCCATTTATAGCCACTGGAACACCAAGTTTCTAGTTTGTTATGTATCCAAGTATGTCGCAGGAGGGTGCAACTAAATTGGGAGGAAATGAAATAATAGTTTTATTGCGCAATATCTTTTTTATTACTCTAGGAAGCTGGTCATAAATTAATAACTATAATTACTCAGACATTTGGGCTAAAATGAACGCATTAGTTAAGTCAAATGCTGTTTAACTCAGTACTTTATGTTAATATTAGGTAATGGTTTTATCCTGTGCTGAAAAATCACCTCAGAAGCCAACATCTTTTGATTAAACGATGAAACTAGAACTTTAGTACAGTGGAATCCCTAAGTAAATGTAAGCTACTATATTTTCTACAAAAGTTTTTTATTAGTTCACTGTAATCACAAACAAATTCTCTTTGCTTTAGAAATTGAACCTAGCTATTTGCATTCAGCCAGGACTGTATTTTGAACCACCGTCAGCAGTTCTAGCTATTTGTCCTCACTGAATTCTAAAGGATCTTTACAAGGAAAGGACCTTTACAAGGAAAGAATCTTTACAAGGAAATTACATTTTGTTGAAATTGAACTGTAATTATTCAGTTACTGATCCTTATTTATTTCAGTAAATCAACTTACACACTGGCATCCAAATAGTTCAAAATAAATTTCAGCTATTGTTGTACAACACTTGTTTTTTTTAAACAAAATATTTTGTGTGTTCATTGGATGGAGATAGAAAAGGCAGAATTACTATGGCACCAAAGCCAAAAGCGTGCTCCCGTTGATGTAAAAGTGGTCTGAAATTTCTCTAAAATGTGTTCCATCAGCCTTCTGCCTGACAAGCATTCAGGGATTGTGTGTAGAATTTTCTAGCATTTCCAGACATATTCTGGAATACAGGTAAGCTTTAAATGTGATTTTAATCATTAGAGGAAACAACAACACAGGGATAGACATGATGTCACAATCATGGCTTTTATACCATGACTAAAATTGTTTTTCTGATAATACTTTGATGTCAGAAAAATCCTGTCACTTTTTCTATGTATAGTTACTTCTAATGTAATTATGAAACAGAAATAAGGCAAGGAATTTTCTTTCATTGGATTAACTGATAAATCTGGCAAATGGACAATACAGGCACAAAACTCTTTGTCTTGATATAGTCGCAGCTATAGCAGCAGCACTTTTATGACATATTTAATATCTCCCATTCTAAATAGAATGTGAAGTCACACCAGTTTAGAGATGTATTAGTAAGCATTTTTATTATGCCTTTATAGCAAGTAAGTCTTGAAGATTCATTTGCAACTTGTTATTATTTTAATTTTTATATTATTTTAACTTCTTTTAAGTTAAAATACTACAGAAATTGATGTTTTATTCCATCTGGAGACAAGCAAATTACACAGTGAATTATCTTTTTTGTTTGTTTTTTGGTTGGCTTTTTGTTTTGTTTGTTTGTTTGGCTTGTTTTGGTTTGTTTTTTCCCTTCTTAACAAGAAAAATAAAATGCTCACTTTCTTATACAAAATGGGTGCGGTGTTTTTCCTACTCACATCACTTCCAGACAGGACTCCTATTGAAGAAAAGATGACTGCTAAGGTCCCTTTTGAAGCCAAAAGCAAGTTTTTAAAGCTATGCAACTTTATCGCTCAGTCTTTATTTTAGAGCATACAGCTATGATTTTCTACCCAAGTTCACAACCCAGATCATAAACAGTGCATGCACTATTTTCTGCTAAACACTTGGCTCACACTCTTCACTTCTCCTGAGCACTCTTCCACTTGTGTCTTTCTCCAAGCAAGTTCTCTAAATGAAAAACAGTGAACCTTAACAGCTCAGGGAGACTAAATCATCCTGTAACAATAACACAGTTTAATTTGGGCTGAAGTAGTGAGAGTAGAGTTACTGGACAACTTCATGTTTGTCTCACCAGTACATATTATTTCAAAGTGTCATTTACTACAGCTGTAAACTCTAGCCTTCTGGTTTGTAAAAGTTGTATTAAACCCATCCTGCTCCTTGAAGAAAAACAGTTACATCTGAGGTAGCTCTCACTACTGAATTGTTTTGTACATTTATTTTCCTGCTAGCTGTTGTTAGCTGCTATGAATCTCTTGATAAAGTAGCAAAGCAGCCTTGCTGGCTCGCAGCCCTCTCCTTACCATTTTACCTATCCTAGTCTTGTCCTTAGTTTTATAAACCAACCCACACAAAAAGCTCTAAGCTGTCAGAAGAGGAACTTCTCTCAACGTGTTTTGATGATGTTTGTTGGTTACAGTTAGGGACCAAAGTACTGTGGTAATTATGTGTATTATGGAGAGATTTATTTATGTGTACTTAACAGGCATATTTGCAGATAATCCACTGAAGTTCTTGCTTCCTCAGTTATGTTAATAACTCGTAATGTTATATCTCTTCTGGTGCCTGAAGATAACAGTCATTTTATCCTTCATTCCACAGGGCTTGCGACCAAATTCTCACTGCTGATGGTCCTGTTCCATAAGTGGCATCCTGTTGAAAAGTTTGCAGCTAACTGCGTAGCAAAAAGAGCTGCTTGACCCTGCTCTTCTCTGGTAGTGCTGAGGAGTTAACTTCGTTTATCATGAATGTTTCTCTCATATGTCTCCCAACAAGCACCAAACATTTTGCAGATCAATGATATTCTGCTCCATTCAATTTGCTTGCACAGTAATAATAAAGTTTCTTTCTACAAAGGCTACAGATGCCAAAGCAGAGCAGACTTGGACAGAAAAGTAGATTGGAAAGACACTTGAGTTAAAAGAATACTTCCTCTCTTTTAAAAACGTTGAAAGACACACATTTCTATTTCATTTCCAGAAAAGGCTTACAGACATGATAGTTCAGAAAACATAATCTCAATATTAATGAAAAAGCTATATATTTCATCTTGCTACTGTTCGGCATCTGTAGGCTTCCTCTTATGTGTCCTGTTGTATGAAACATATGTATGCTTTTGATTTAGTAACATTTTAAATGCTAATGTTATAAGAAAAAAAAAAGAAAAAAGAAAAAGAAAGAAGTGGGGAAACGATTGAATTTCATAGAACATATTTTTCTTCTAAAATGCAGTAAAAGATTCAACAGTCCAAATTGCTCAGGGGTGATCACATTTCTTTCAGAAGGTGCTCTGTATCTTGGGGGCAGTGTATGTATCAAATACTGCTGATAGTTCAGCAGATGCTTTTTTTATTGAAAGTCACAGAAAAGAGTTGCAATAAAACCTGCATTAACAGCCAGAGCTCAAACTGAGGCTGCCTTGTGATTTATGCACTCTTCTTTGGTTTTGATCTTTTAATGAATGTGCCTTGCCACATTATATACTCTTCTGGGATTTTCTCTCTTACTACTCTTATTACTATACTTTCACTGTCAATGTGAACATGCAATTTCATATGACTCAGGAAAATCAGCTACTAGCAGTCAACTGTGTGATTTTATACTTTTTTAGATAGGGCTCTGTTTCAAAATGCAGTCAGACAAGTGAGGACTCTAGTTGCTTTTAATGGACTTTGGATCAGACATGCTTGTTCAAGGGGTATTATTTTTGGTTTTTCCATATTCACCTATTTTTTTTTCCAAGGGCTTTTCATCTCTATAAAGCTAGCAAAAAAAAAAAAAAAAAAATCAACAGTTTCTCTGCTGTTCAGAGTAGACAAAGTTGATAGTTTTCTTAATTTTAAGGAATAAAATTCTTTAGCAACTACCTCAGTTCACAGACTACAACATATGAAGAGTTCTTCAACTGCCATCCATAGCTCGTGTTTACATTTGATACTCTCTACAAGTTTTTACATTATACTTGCCTTATGAAATTAACTGGGGGTAAGAATCATTTTTCAAATGTTATTCATAGATAAAAGTAATCCAAGGATAAATACTTCCAGACTGCAGCTACTGTGTGTATCTAGGCTAGACATACATATCTCAGGGTTTTGTTTTTTTTAGACTGACTAATTGTCTTTGTCTTTAATGACCCTCCTTTAAATGTCTGCTTTATGTTTCACAAATACTTAATCATTGCTTTTCTCATCTATTTATTAATATAGTTTAAACACTCGCGTATGAACCAAAATGACATTACCTGAGGAAATGTTAGGGTGAAATCTGATTTTTCCAGTAATTCAAATCAAATCTCTCCTAGCTGAAGCTAGCAAATGTGCGCACTGCTTTTGTGTAAATACAGGAAGAAAAGGCTATGGAAATGGGATTGTTACAGTATGCACAAAATATGTTTAAAAGGGGACCAAAGGAGAAAATACCCCTGCTCAGGACCCTGTCCTGACCTGTATGAATTGTACCAAAAAGACTAGTAAGCTTACTCAGGCAAGTAAACATAACACACGTGTTAAAGACTAGGAGAATGGTGTCTCATAGATGGAAGCTCTTACACTCTAATGAAACACCTTTGTGTATGATGCTATGTCAATGGAACAACATGTGGCTTTGGTACATATAAAAGCAATTATGGAAGTAATATTAGAGCCTGAGTTGCCTTTTTCTATTCGTTTCAGGGTTTCAGACTCCCTAATAGTGCTGAGTCAAAATGATAGTACTTCTTTCTCTTCTTGTCATATCTCAAGATAAAATTTTCCATTCTTTTAATGGCTCAGAAACCCTTCAGATATGTCATTTGGTATTTATATCAGAAACATTTCCATTAGCTAAGGTTTACAACTTGCCTCTGACTTTTTTTTGGTTATTTTTTTTTTTTAAGAAACTGTAGATAGTCTGCTATATTTTAACAGTGATTTGGTTTCTGGCTATTTATTGACTTTTCCCACGCAATGCATCTTGAAACTCTGGTATAGCACATGTCCAGATTTCAGAGAAACTCAAAAATATAGTGACAGGTGATGCAGCTACAAAGAGTATGGTATAGTGCTAGCTTGACCGTATTGGCCACTGATAACCTGCTCCATCTGTCTTGCCTCTGACATGTTAGCCGGACAAGGGAGAGATGGGGCAGCCTCTAAAAACAGGAGTCATTATGAGAAGAAACAGCAGCCCAGCAGTATCAAGTATTTTGTTGAAAAGTTCAAGAGATTTTTTTTTTGGTTTTAATCTGCTTTAATGTCCATTATCACAGCAAACATGGGATTTCCTTAGTGAGTTATAGAGGATGACTCAGTCTTTCTACCCTTCAGCAGGGCAGTGCTATTAGTTAGGATCCTTGGAGCCCATTTGGTCAGCCAAATATCTGGGCTTGTCTCTTCCTCTTTCCATTTTTGTTGCTCAGGACTTGAAACCTGATCAGCTCTGGCACAGCCACACTGCTTCAACACTTCATACCTAGCCTCTTGATATCTTTAGGATGAGTACTTCTACAAGTAACAAAAGCTTTCTTCCTTCCTTTTCTTTGTAAACAGCTTTGAAAATGTGAAGCCCATTAATATAAAATTAGTCTGATTTGGGTACTACACATTGTCTTATGCATTACTCTATACTGCATGTGGGCTATGTGCTCATATATAGGTGGTTCATAAATACTAGTATCATTTATTTATGCATACACAGGAAGTTGGTGGGGTTTTTTAAATGCTTTTAAACATATAACACACCTAGGCAATATATATATCTTTGCATATGGCATACTTCACTGCCTTGAAAAATGTAAGCATCTCTGGTACAAATACATATGAAAATGTATTTAACCTCTACTGCTCTCAAAGAAATGGAAGCACAGTCCAAACCCATTGTTTTATTTGAAATTTTCATACTGACAGCTCATGTCATGCTTTCTGGCTACTGACAATGATTAAGTGGGAATCTGAGCAGGATAGTATTTGTCTCCGTGTCTCAGTACTTCAGAGCTTAGCATAAAAACCTGGGGTGACAGGAAGGGGAAATGTTGAAAGAAAAATTGTATGTGATGTGCATGGTGACTACTGACCACTCATTCGTATTGTTGTGTTTTTAAGGGCTTCTCTCTTTAGGTTAGATAATAAAATCACTATATAAGTAAAAGAAGTATGACCTTCTGCTTCATGGAGGAAAATCCTATATGAATAATACATTTTACCTCCTTCCAGTCTTAATTTCAAATTCTTCCTTCCTTCCTTCTTCAAATGACATTGAACTTAAATAAATAATGCTGGCAGCCTCTGATGCTCGTACTGAGCTGAATACAGTTCCAGCTCTGCTGTTTTCCTTCCATAGCTACCTTAGCTCATCCTGTGAACAGAGCTTGAATTTCTGGGGTAGTGGCATCTATTTATTCAGATGTGTTTAGTTTAGTTCCTTATCCTTCTGGTTTGAAAGCTAGCACTGGCATAGTAGATGGAAGGTTTCTGGAAAACAATTGTAAGCTCCTAAAAGCCATAATTACAGCCTTACAATTTCCCTAGCTGTGGCAAACACCAGACACATTTACTGTGATACAGCAATTATGATGTCACTTTATTTATCAGAAGCATGAAAATTCATAAACTATGTTCTGATCACAACCAAGGTCCCTAGTCTAACCCCTCCCAAAGGTCTGGGAATGCCTAGGTAGTCCCCAAAAGATAAATATAAGAGATTAAAAAATACAGACCAAATAGTGCTTCTTGTGCCTATACAGAAACTGCAGTCATTTCCCTGGCTTAGTCAATCATCTCTGCCACTTTTATCTGTGGTCTCACGAAGACCTCAATAAGGTCTTAATAATGGTGTGAGCTTTTACTGGCACACTGTGCTGCATTTTTTTCTTAGTATGAACTCTGTTTGCTTGAAGACTGCCTACCCGTGAACATTAACCATTTGTGATCACATAACACCCTCCCCCAAAATGTGTGCCTAAAATTAAACTACAGATGGTGTTCACAAAGGTTAACCTTAGCCTGGGGTGCCAAATCCCCTTAGAATCTCTCCATAGTCAATAGAAAAAGGAAATGTCTCCTTTAATGCAGTATTCTTCAATCTGTGCTCTGGGAAACAGTAGTGATCTGGAAGACATCTGATGGTAGTTCATGAAAATGTTGGACACATTTAACCTTCCCCTGCAGAAAACACCTCCAAACTGTATACAGAAATTCCTACGTATGCACACAAGCAAACAATCAATTTGGGAGATTTTAAAAGTAATAAACAAACCTTGAAAGGGCATTTGGCTGTAAATGAAAACCATTATGACAACACTTCATAACAGAGTACTTGGATTTTTTTTTTTTTAAGAGGTTTGTTAGACTTTTGGTTAGAAAAAGAAAAGAACTAAAGCTTAATTTCCAGTCTTTCTCTCCCAGGTGACTACACAAAGGTGTTAAAGAGACACAATTGCCTTGGGTAAGAGTTAGTTCTTATAAAAGCCCTTACATTTTGAAATAACAGGATATGAAAACTGATGTCCAGTGGGTGGTACATCCAGCATGGTACACTCAGTGGTCATTTCTTGGTAGCTCATCCATTGGATAGTTAGCATTATATTACATGTTTCCAAAGGATGGTTTGAAGAAGGTATTAAAAAAAAATAAATCAACTAATTCACCTCAGACTGAGTGACTAGAGTCTTTATTTTTTTAATTACACCTGACGCTAGTCTTCAATGCACAAAAATAAAACCAGAATCGTTACTGAAGTCAAATAGGCTTATGCCATGTCACACAAAAATATTCTAAATTGCGGCTAGTAAAAATATAATCTAATAAGTAAACTTTTTAACTTTGTAATTTTATCTGAATAAAGATTTTGCTGATTACAACAGCTTTATGGTTATTTATATCAAGTAAAATTCTTTTCCATGTGGAAGGCACCATAAGCATTTCTGCCTAACAGATGGGTTTCTCATACTTTTAATTCCTTTTGGAAATCTTAGGTTTGTTGTGTACAAAACAAGAAGAAGAAACCGTTGGGAAGGTCTTTTTGTGCAATCCTTTTCTGTTTTGAGCTGCACCAGCGAACAAATCTGATGCTGTATTCAGTGAAGATGGTAGGCTAAAAAAAAATTAAACTCTTTCAATTCATTCCTTTGAGTGTTGAGCATTATATTTCTTAATTTTCAAGTTACATATATCTACTGTATTTTCCTGAAATTTGCACTCTAGATCCACTGGCAGGAAATTATAATAATCTGTACTGCAATCATAAATCAAATCCTAGTTAAGAGTTTGTTTCTAAGCAATCTCTGGGTAGCATCTGATCCTATCCCAAAAGTTCCTCCTCTGGACATTTGTTTCTCTTAATTTGACCTATGCCAATTAATCTCATGATGTATATTTCTCTAATGTCTCAAGAGAACTCTCACCATAAGCATTCTGAATATTCATTGTTACAGGAAAAAATAGACAAGATACTGGACAAAAATAGACAAGATATGGACAAAATAGTACCTCACCAAACTTCTAGATTTTGTTAAAGATGGGTAAATTAAATAATGGACTAAAGAGCAGTTCTAAAGAGCAAAGAATTGATGACAATAAGCTGCTAAATTTTTTTGCTAGTTTCTTAAAAACTGAGCTGTCTGACAAGAGCTTAAAGCTATAAATGCATCTAAACAGTGTGGCATAAAAATCACATCTCAGGATGCCTGATTTTCTGCATCACTTACATTTGGGAGTATCTGTGACTGTTTACTAGAAAGCAAGTCCAGGAAGGGCATTTCAGTGGAACTAGGGCAGCATCTTCAGAACTGACTCCAGCCCCAGTGTGCAGTGCTGTGCTTACCTGAGGATTGCACCGGGAATGAGAAATGAATATAGAAAGCAAAAAGCTGGAGCCAGATAATTCTTTTTCAAAGGGTTGACCAAAACTCAGTAATTTCTTAATATTTCTTTGATGTGATTACCTCCATTTGTGTACTTAATATGATAATAAATAAATAAACTCATGTTTAAGTCATGAAAGATCAAATATAGTCTCATCTAGTTTCTTTGTATAATTTACAACAAATTTACATTAAAAAAAATCAGTGGTTATCAGTACATAACAGAAATGGATACACAACAAAATTCTGTCTTTTTTTTTTTTTTTGTGAATGTGACAATTTTAATGGCTTTTCTTGTTTGTTTGGTTTTTTTTGATCTTAACAAAAGCTGACAGGAGAAGGAAAATGCCATCTGGCAAACGTTATTTTGTGATTGTTCTGACTAAGAACATTCTGCACTTCTATATACTCCACAAATAAAATAGCAAGGAGTGGGTAAGTTTTCATTCAGTCAGAACATTTTATTTGAATTTGTCTTGTATGCTCTATCACAGCATGGAAAGTTTCAACATGAAGATTACTCAAACAGAAAAAAAGTTTCTGAAATAGCAGTGCCAGATATTTTGACAATTCTTTTTTTTTAAATTTACTTCTTGATGTTAATATGAATTTTTTACAAAATTAACGATTCTGTGAAGCATTTTCATTACAAATATGCATAAATTTTAAATGTTAAAGGATCTTTATTTTTAAAAATCCTTTCAACTTATGGCTTTTCAGTCAGAATTAGTATTTTTCTCAGAGATCTTACAATCTACAATTACAGAGTAACATTTATTCTGACAAAAAAATTACCTCTTAAATTTGCTTCCAAACATACTGAACACAGCTGCTGAGCAAATCAGCCAGTGTGGAAAAAAGGGTTATTATCAGAGAAATGAGATGAAGAGACATTATAGATTCACCTACAAGACACAGCACAGCACTGTGTAGAAATACATGATTTGAAAAATTCTCAACTGGTTCTACAATAAAGTCAAACAGTTCACTTATCATAATGCTATTATAGTACCCCATTCTAAATGAAGATTAATAGCACCATGTTGCATTTGTTCCTAAATATAACAATTTTCTTTTAATAAGCTTACAATAAATTATATCCTCAATGCAAGCATTTTCCCCATCTTTTGTAAAAATATCTATCCTTTTTGGCTTTTAGTTGTAATCCAGGGCAAAATCTCTCTTGCAGACTGTGTGCATTTTTCACAAACATGTCAACATACATTCCTCAAGGAGGACATTGTTTACCTTGGAGAAACCTGCTGTATGAAAGATAAAATCATTCTTTGTGACCACTTATGAAGGACAAGAGTGAGTGTGCTACTTATGAAATGTTTCGTTATACAGTATGTGTCCTCCATTATATAAATAATTCTCATCTACTTCTCTGTGGGAATATTAAATAAATAATTAAAGGGGGGTGTGCATGTGAAAAAAAGAGTAGGAAGAAACAAGTATAAACAACTTGAAAGTTGATTCATGAGTTATGTTATTTGTACTTCCTACTGGAACATGACAGTACATTTGGTAACATGAAATATATGCACCTTTCCACGATTTTATATTTTAGCTCTCTTTTTGTGCTGATAGTTATACACAGTAACTTCATGGAAAATATTCCCTGAGGTTTTGTTTATTTTCACAGAGCAAGACAACACTTATAACTTCCTTTATGTTTTTTTTTAAAGACTTGTTCTTTGCTGTCTGTTATGGAAGTCTGGTGAGAGACACTGCTGAGTCTACAGTCACATATAAGTACTTACCACAGTCACGTAACTCTCCTATTTGCTGTCTTTATGAAAAAAACCCAAACCACTAAATAACATAAGAGTGACAGTCATAAAAATGACTGCATTTTGGCTACTCTCTTTGACAATTATTATGCACCAAAATAATTGGCTTTTATTTCACAGTATATTTTATCTATATATTACAGTAATATATATATATTACTGCAATATGTATACATATTGCAACAATATCTGGAGGCCCTCATAAGAGATTTGGGGAAATATTTTCTAAAATGTGAGTAAGTAATGCAGCAGCTACAGTCACAAAAGAATGAAGGAAATAATTTCAATTTTAGGTCCATAGGTCCAAATTTCAGGTACTTGAAGTCTTCACTATGATCATAGTCTAACACTATGTGGTTCAGAGTAAGTTCTTGACTATGCCTTCTGGGTGGGATGGTTTTCTCCAGGAACCAGAGGATTACTCTAAAGACTGAGAAACTCACTTGCTAAGCCTGAAGTAATATGCTAGGGAAGAGGGAAAGACTTCACAATGTCACTCAGCCTGTGTTTTTCTTGGGAATATTAAGTCTCAAAAAATCCACAAACCTGGATCTTCAGGAAAATTTCTCTAACTTTTGTGAGTCCTGATTATTCTGAGTTCTTGTTCATGCTTTCTGGCTTCCATCTAAATTGTATAAATGACATTGCTGAGAAATGCATTATAAACCATGGTTTCTCTAAGAAAACCTCTTGGTTGGCTGAATTGTTCAATGCCTAGTTAGAACTTCTCTTGGCAGGAGTATTGCTTTAAAAATGGAGGAATTTGTTTAATAAAAATTGGCCAATGATAATGACAAGGAAATTAGGAGTTGGTTACCAGCACAGAGGTGTTATATCTTGCTATGGAGTCTTGCTAAATTTTCTTGCAGTTCAGTTGAAAAATTAGGCATTTTTAATGAAATTTTCTCTCTCTTTCTTTTTTTCCCAAATTTTTACCTAATTACGGTTTATTTTGATTACACTGCATTCTCTATGTTATACAAACACTGTGGGTTTTTTTTTAAACTGTTTTCCTCATTTGGAACTTCCTTCGTTTGCATACTTGCCTTTTGTAAAATCCATTTTTTCTGAGTCTAAGCGTAGCTACATGGTGATTCCTACACCTGCCACAAGAGGTCTCTTCCTGTGTGACAAACCTGAAAGCAAAAAACCCAAACTTCCTCATCTTTCCCAAGTGGTCTTTCAGGATCATGTTCACATTCCAATTCTAGTGAAACTTTGGACATATTTGATAATAAATCTGTATTTGCAGATTGCAAGAGATCAGAATTTAATCCATAGTTTCTGAGAGAGATCTGAACACAGAAAATAGGGATGATATTCCAGTGCTGAACTTTACGTAATCTCCAATTCTGTCTACAATTTCTCCTTTCCTTTTTGTGTGTTACAACAATTTCCTTGTTTCTTCACAAACTGATGAGTGTGATGAACACGCACTGTGCATCCAGACCCAGTGCTCCTGTGCTAGGGTTTCCTACCTTTGGCAGAAAATTATGTTAAAGAGCTAATAATTTGATTTACTGTGTTTTGAGACACCACAAGTAAACTTCATGTCTCCATTGAGACACTTTTCATTTCCTCCTTCCTTTAATTTAAATTTTTCAGTGTTTGTTTTTGGTATATGAAAAATGTGAGAGTTGTGAACAATATCCTCTTCTGGGATGCCCTGCAATAGTGACCAAATATTTATGAGCAAGATGTGTCTGTTACTTTCTAGTCTTTGAACCTTATGTCATAGTTCTATTCAAAATTTGCAGGGACAAAAGGGAAGAAATATATAAGACAAGAAGAAATAGAAATGTGTGGAAGACCAGCAGATAGCTCATAGGACCTAAGCAAAGATTCTACCTATCAAAATCTAGATTTGTTGTGTTGAGTGATAAATGAGTTCTTCAGCTGTTAGTGTAGACAGTGAGCTTCCTGATAGCTAATGAAGTCTTTTAGGCCTTACGCAAATTTTGCTGCATACATATTGGTAACATATTTTTATCAGGTTTTAATAAGCTACTAATAATGTGAATAGTATAGCTGGGAGCAGCAGCTCTTAGCATCCAGCAGCATGCACATGGTCAGATTTTATAAAAGAAGAAAAAAAAAGAAAAAATCATAACCACTTTTTTATTAGTGCTTCCTACACTTTATAGCTGGTAAATGAAGAGGTTCTTGCTATCAGTAATGTTATGGAAAGGAAAAATTACCCTATCCCAAGCATATCCATGTTTCCTTTCTTTTTTTTTCCCATGCTAGGCATAGGCAATGTCTAATGGCTGCCAAAATCATCACAGAAAATTAATGCACCAAGTGCAGTGGATTGGCAAAAGTTTTAGATGGAGAAAAGCCAAAATATGTTTTTGAGAAAAATAGTGGGGGTGCAGGCTTGGGTGAAATCATAAAGAACTATGCTCTTGAAGGCTAGGAGTCAATCTTATTTAAATTTCTCCTGCTTTTATTGTCAATACTTGCCAAAATTCCCCTAGTTAGATAAAGGCACCATGATTTCAAAACACTGTAGACTATTTATGTTGCCTGATAACACAACTCATTTGACTCCCCTTTCCACACTCAGTCCAGAGGGAAATGCACATAACTTCTTGGAAAGAGAAGTTGGACTATTTTCGTGCTTTTTCAAAACGGAAATAAAGTTTGAAAAAAAAATACATGTAAGGAAACAATTTGGTTATGTACTCTGGTTCCAGAATTACTATATTTTGCTTTACTTTTATTTGGTTTCTATTGCCTCTGGGAAAGTATTTTCCATCCATGAAAAACTAATTTCTGGTGTTGCTCATGCACATAATCCTGGTGTTTTCCCACAGCATTTAAAGGATGCTGGTCAGTTTACAGCTTCTTGTGCATTTTACCTTGGGTTCTTCAGCTTCTCAGAGAACCAAAATGGGAGTTCTGTAGGCAGTTGCATCTCTGACAATAAATACATCTTTCCCAAAGGGCAGGCTGTGCAGTGTGTGCATCCTAAATAAGGAATATAGGTGCCTTGGAACAAAACAGATTGGGCCTAGAGTTAGATGGCACACATTTTTCTGAATTGTGACAAAGACAATTTCATCAGTGCTTGCTACACAATAGCAGAGGGTACTTGAATGCTTCTTTAGTAATTTTGAAATAAGTGATATTATTCACCAAGTTAAATACATTACTTGGCCATATGTTTATAACAACTTTGCAAAAGCTTTTAATTGTCATAGCACAATTACTGAATCAGACAGAAGGCTGGAAGTCTGCTTACAGGTTTGCCCAGTCTCTAAATTTATCAACAGGAGAATGAAAATAAAAGTACATTCATGCAACAGTGCAATACACTGATGAATAGTATATACCTGGGACCCTGCCAGACTGTTCCTAAAAAAGTATGTACCACATATGTTGTCAAGAAATAAATTAAATTTATCATCCGCCTTTGCCTGCCTCATTCATCCTTCTCTGCCTGGACTACCTTAAGCATTCCAAGCACAGAGCTGCATCAAAGTCTCTGTCCAAAACAAAAAGAAAAGAAAGAACAGTAAGAGAAACAATTCATATTCCCCTCCCCCTGGTACAACATTAGTCTTTCACTACAAAATACTGACACTCGTTGCCGGTCAGTTTTGAGATGGGCAGCAGCAGAGCATTATCTGACCCTCTGAATAGACAATCCATGTAGCACTTGACCCATAAAAAAGAGATGGGCCAGTTTCCTGAATATTAATTTTTTAAAAAATCACTTTTTTATATCCCAGATGAAGAAATCAGACCAAATAAACTAGGTCTGGCAAGTGCTTGATAGGTCATCTGATTCATCCTATCATGTAAGATATTTCATACTGTTTTTGAGCTTTCTTTTTTTTTTTTTTTTTAATAGTATTGTCAACCTTTCTGGATTCAAGATCTCTAAAAAAGTTACATGAGTTAGGATAAAAAGCTATAGACCAACAAAAGTCCTGGAAGTCTGCAGATCATGGATTCTTACCTTTCTGTCCTCATTTGTTCTATAACAGTAAGTTCAGTTTGATGTCATACACTTTTTATGTTGGAAGAAATCTTCACTCCTTTGCCTTTGCTTCTTTTCCCTTGCATTTCCCTCTTCCCTTCCTTCCTACCTGAAAAATGATGTAAAATTGGTACAGGACTCATAAATACCTATGAATTTCTACCATCATACTAAAGTTTCAGTCATCCAGAACCTCCGGAGAGTAAGGTAGACACCAGCTGAAGTCCTCTATGAAAAGCAAAGATTTTGATCATTATGTGGGTGATTAGCTTGGGTTAAAAGATATATTGCATTAATAAAATCATCCCAACTGAATTTTGAAGAGAGACAAAACAAAGAACCTAACTAGAGTAGGAGGAATGTAAAGAAACAGCAGGTCATTTCTGGATGCAGGCATCATATCCTCCCATGCCTATGAAACTGGAAGGAATACAGAAGACAGCATCTTATGGTGGAAACTGAGGAACAGGAAGTATTTAATAGGATGGGTAAGAAAAGTAGCTGAGGATTTCAATTCTTTGTTAAATTTGCAAAGACTGACATTTTAGAAGAGTGCAGGCTTTGTGTAAAAACTTTTTTTGAAGATGGTAAATTAAGAGATCATGCCACAAAGACATTTTTACATAAGATATGCTCCCCTGTCAACTCCCTGACTGTCCTACCTTCTTCTTCACTCTGTTCACTCTTCCAGTGTCCTGTTGACATGATAACCTCTTTGACATGCTTTCTACTTGTCCTTCCAGGGCAGGGATGATCCAGGATTGGAAGTGCAAGTGCCTTGTGCCATCTCTGTGTTCTCAAGCAGTCAGATACACACATGGGGTCCAACATGGATGTGCCAGCACTGAAGTCTGCTCTGATACCTCAAGGTAAAAAGTTAAAACACGAGTTCTGGACCTTGCTGAAATAGGCGAAACCATTTAATTCCCAAACTAGGAATAAATATCACACTACCTGAATCATGAAATCAGAACAATCATTAAATAACTAATCATGACAGTTAAAATCCCAGGCAATGGCAAACCTAAGCATTTTAAGACAGAGAAAACCTAGACTCAAACTAAGAAATAGAGCTCAGAGAAGACTTCACAGAATGTTTGTGCTCATAAAATTAAAATGTGAAAATCCCTTTGGAAATTGAGAGCTATTCAAGTTCCTTAAATGTTGAATCAGTACAGTCTTGTGTGTTAAAGGTCTGTGTGGAATAGAGAGTGTTTCAATGACCTCAGTGGTATGCTATTCCTTGAGTGTTAGATGCAGAATTGCACCTAAGGCATTTTGTACAGGAAAGTGGGGTATGGACTCACTCAGCGAAGAACAAAGATTCTCTTAGCACTGGGTAGCCAATCACACAACTTCAAATAGTGCTTTTGTGCAATTCAAACACGAAATAAAGGGTGAATTGATTAAAAAGTAAGCATCAGTAGTTCATAATCACCCCTTAAAACAATTTAGAATAATTCAGTGAGAATGTTTTTATGGATAATATGAAAATTTAAATTAATTATTTGACTAATTATTTTGCTCAGTTTTCAAAAGCAAATAGCCTATTCAAGACTATGGGAATTTTGCCTGTATAAGTCCTCAGTAAAGCCTGAGAAGACAGAGCCCATGATGTTGCTATTAGCATTAAAATATCCTTTGGTTTTTTACAAGCTGAAACCAAGATTTATAAAAAATGGACTCCATGTGCTGTTATTTGTGGTGCTGAAGGCACAGCAGAGGGGCAAAGAAGATGTTTCTAATAAAGTCCTGTCTCCAGCCTGCTATGAGACTGAAGGATGTTCAGGCTGTATCCCACTGGGAGCTTCCACGTGGACTTCTACCTTTGCCTGAAGCTAATTAGAATTTGTGTTTTCTTAACGAATTAAGGACAGTGATAGCCACTCACCCTCTAATTGCTGTTAAGCCTAATAGGCAGCCCAGGATGGATAGTAAGCCAAAGTATCTACCCAGCAAATATTTTGACATTTTCCTCTATTTCACATTTACCACTGAGCACTCAGCAGGTGCTCCCATTTTAGAAAGGAAGTGCTAATGCCTCCAGTACTTCTCTTATTCTGGTTAGTATGCATCTAATTGATGGCTCACCTCTGGGAAAACAAAGACAGCAAATTCAGGTTGATGCTCCTGAAGACTGGGAGAAATGGCTAAGTGTATTAACCTAGACAAGGCCAAAACACCAACACCTACAATAACATATGGAGAAATTACAAGATGCCTTAGAAATACTGTGATACATCAAAAGTGGTCTCTAAATGACATCAGGAAAAACCCAAGAATAATGTCTGGAATGACTTTTCTCATATTCAAAGCATATTTACTTGTAAAACAAAAATAAATGCATTTTGTGAAACAGGAGATTGAGGCAAAGACAAGCTGTTCTTACTGTTACTCTAGATGTCTCTACTGAAGAGCAACACTTCAACACTGACTTAAGGGTGGTGTGCTTTCAGTGAGGACCAAGAAATTAATCCGAAATGTAGGTGCCCACAATTCAGTCTCTGGGATATATCTGGACTAGTAATGCTTGCCTTTTAACATTTGAAGGATGAAAATGTATTTCACAGCATGACTTAGCAGATGGTTTCAAGAACCTCCCTCAGGGTGACACATTCCACATCTTGGATGTAGTTGTTCCTCTCCAATGCTTATAAGTCTGGACAACTTTTTTAGTTATGATCTCTCACTTGTTATTGATTTCTCATCTATTATCAGGTTTCCTCATGAAATCTGGTATGTAAATAATAGTATGAGGTTATGGAGAGAACTGACACTCAAAACACAGCTATAGGGTTAAATATTCAGCTGTGGAAACATGCTTCAGTGAGTTAGTGTGCGAATTTATATTTGCACCAGCTAAGCAGCAGTGTCAGGATGATGTACAGCACAACTTAGAGCCTCAAAGATTTGTGGTCCCTGTGAGAAATGTATATTTTAATACTTCTGTAAAGTACAAGGATATTTTTCTGAAATCTTCTATTTTGCATTTAGTAACTAATTCCCTTACAACAGATTTCAGCGGTTACTAATTCATTGCACCATAGAACCTAGAACCAGCTGGGAAATAAAAAGCATGAAATCTTATTTGTTAGCTATGCTGAATTGACTCTTTATAAAATAAATTTACAGGTTTTCTAAAGACAGATGTTCAACATTGCATTACTAAATGATTCAGCTCCCAGTAAGGATTTACTGATTTATGTGATTCAAGGTTAAAGAAATCTGCAGGTAGTAATTAAGCATCCTTAGAAAAAAAGGTAATGGACTAAGGCTGACCTTTGTGACATGTGTTAATAAAGAAAAAATCTGCCACATTTATTTTCAGTAAAACTACACAAAAATTGTGCAGACTCATGCTTTTTTTTTTTTTTTTTTTTAGATGTGAAAAAAGAAAAGTGCAAGTAGCCTCAGAAGAAGATAAATTCAGAAAGTTCAGGAACATTCACACCCCTGACTTTCTTTTAGTAAAGTCAGGTATTAACTATAATGAAGAGGCTATTGGCTTTTTGTGTTAATTCTAGGCAAGATTATAACATACTGAAATACACTGGTAATAAACTGAATCTCAGTCACTTTCAGTATTTGGGAAATGGACAATGACAAAAATATTCATTCAACTTAAGGTAGTAATGAGATTCTGTGATCTATTCCCTGTGCCCCTTCTACAATCCCTCATTAAAAAAGTTACTGGTGTTGGGAATGAAAACCCTATCGCTCCACACTCAGGAAATTCCTATTTTCAGTGCTTTGGCTAGAAAGGCATTACATCCTCCCAGATGAGGTATAGAGATTTTTTTGTTGGTTTTGTTTGGTTGGCTGGCTTGTTTTTATTCTGAAGATGCTGTTCTTCAAACTTCTTTGGATGAAAAAGAGTTCACACGTATGACATAATGAAATCCTTATTATCTGGACCTGCTGTAACAACTTTTATGAAGTATTTCACAAGTAAGAATTCAACTACATCTGCGTATTTTTTCCCCAGTATTTGTAAGCAACATTTGGCAATAAAGCAAAGAAAAACCAGTGGCAGCAGGTCTCTTTACCCTCATAAAGTTGACTTCCACATTCTTTAGCCTTGATTGAAAGAATGGTTCACTGTAAGCTTTAAACTGTCTTAAAGTCACCGCGAATGAAATGAGCATTGCCATCTTCTATTCACACTCCCATTTCCTTCCCTTACTGCCTCAGTCTGCTGCATAAGCATGCATTTAGAGGAACAATGAATCAGACTGGGAAATGGATCTAGTTGTAAGAAAAAGAAAGGTAGTGTAGACACAGGCCACTTTCCCAGTTCAAATGACCACAAGAAAATGCTTTTGTTATTTAGTGGGACAGGGAAGAGGAGGATGGGGGCAACTTGTGTGGACTTTTAGTGCTATAGACTGTCTAAAAAGATAGTCAGAGGTATCCCATAGATATATTAAAATTGATCAAGTACAGAAAAAGGAATTCAGAAAGTAGATCTTTAATCTTAATAAGAAAAGGGGTATATCCCTGTGCTCTCCAGTAAAGAAAGCCGATACTATTTCCTAGTCATGTGAAAAAAAAGAAGTAAAGTTTCTTAAGCTCATATTCTCTATTGGAATTAATATATTTTATCACACTGTCCTTCACTATTTCAAATCTTTCACTTTGAAATAATTGTTTTGAGTCTTTATTTCATGTAATATATTTTATGTCATCATCATGAGTAATTAGAAATACTTAGTTTTTATTATACACATATTACTTACCTCTACATAGCATTTTGTATTGAAAAGTTACTCTTTGTTACTATCAGCATATGATTTTTCCAATTTTGTTTGGTAAGAAAGAACATTTAAGCCCAAAATAAATGAAAAATTCATGTAAGGTTGTTCTGTTTCAGCTGGAATCGAATTATTTTTTTTCCTATTAGCTAGTGCAGTGCTGTGTTTTGGATTTAATATGAGAATAATGCTGATAGCACACTGGCGTTTTAGTTGTGCTAAGTAGTGCGCATCCTAAGTCAAGGTATTTTCAGTCTCATGCTCTGTCAGTGAGGAGGGGAGCAAGAAGATGGGAGGAAGCAAAAACAGGACAACTGACCCAAACTATATGAAGGGATATTCCATATTACAGCATGACATGCCCAGTATATAAAGTGGGGGGATTCAGCTGGGAAGGGTCAATTGCTCCTTGGGGACAGGCTGGGTAGAATCAGTGGGTGGCAAACAATTGTATTGTGCATCACTTGGGTTTGTTGCTTTGTTGTCTGTTTTATTTCTCTTTTTTTATTACGAGTGGTGTCCCTCGGGATCGGTGTTGGGACTGGTCTTGTTCAACATCTTTGTCAGTGACATGGACAGCGGGGTTGAGTGTGCCCTCAGCAAGTTTGCCAATGACACCGAACTGTGTGGTTCAGTTGACAAGCTGGAGGAAAGGGATGCCATTCAGAGGGACCTTAGTATGCTTGTAAGCTGGGCTGATGCCAACCTTGTGAAGTTTAATCATGACAAGTGCAAGATCCTACACCTGGATCGGAGCACTGCCAGGGACAGCTACAGGTTGGGCAGAGAAGAGATTGAGAGCAGCCCTGCTGAGAAGGACTTGGGGTGTTGGTCGATGAGAAAATGAACATGAGCCGGCAGTGTGCTCTTGCAGGCCAGAAAGCCAACCTTATCTTGCGCTGCATCAAAAGGAGTGTGACCAGCAGGTCAAGGGAGGTGATCCTGCCCCTCTACTCTGCTCTTGTGAGACCTCACTTGGAGTATTGTGTGCAGTTCTGGTGTCCTCAATGTAAAAAGGACATTCAACTGTTGGAACAAGTCCAGAGGAGGGCCATGAGGGTGATCAGGGGACTGGAACACCTCTCCTATGAAGACAGGATGTGAAAGTTGGGGTTGTTCAGCATGGAGAAGAGAAGGCTGCATTGGGACCTCATAGCAGCCTTTCAGTATCTGAAGGGGGCCTGCAGGGATGTTGGGGAGGAACTCTTCATTAGGGACTAGTCATAGGACAAAGGGTAATGTGTTCACACTTAAACAGAGGAAGTTTAAATTGGGTATGAGGAAGAAATTCTTTACTCTAAGGGTGGTGAGGCATTGGAATGTGTTGCCCAGGGAAGCTGTGAATGCTTCATCCCTGGTGGTGCTCAAGGCTGGATTGGACAGAGCCTTGGGTGGCATGGTTTAGTGGGAGGTCCCTGCCCATGGCAGGGGGGTTGGAACTAGATGATATTAAGGTCCTTTCCAACCCTAATTATTCTATAATTCTATGATTTTTTCATTATATTTTACTTTATTTCAATTTTTAGACTGTTCTTATCTCAACCTATGGGTTTTACTTTTTTTTTTTTTTTTTTCATTTTTTTTCCCCATCACACCAGAGGAGAAGGAAGGAAGTGAGAGAGTGGTTGTGTGGTACTTTGGTTGCTGACTGGGCTTAAACCATAATGATGGTGAGATCAATAAAAGCACTAGTTTCAAGACAGTCAATTGGAAAAAAAACCCAGGACAACTCCAGCTATGCCTGCTTGTTGTTTGATATTTTTGGCTATACTGCATAAATACTCATAGTTTGGTTTGAATTCTAGAAAAGTTATCAAATGAAGAGACCCAGAAAGACTTTTTGTAATCTATGTGGAGTCTACAACGCTCAAAGACACCCCAAGAGAATCCAGAAATAGTGAAACACCGATTAAGGAGAATCCATGAATAATCAAAATTTTTTCTTGCAGTGCTGTTGGATGGCAATATAGAAAGCTGGTTTATACTAATTTTTCCAATGAGAACATGCATCAGTCTTTGGGCTTG
Source organism: Psilopsiagon aurifrons (assembly GCA_025447955.1). NCBI lineage: Eukaryota > Metazoa > Chordata > Aves > Psittaciformes > Psittacidae > Psilopsiagon > Psilopsiagon aurifrons. The sequence continues at coordinate 22,227 of JAOEHY010032165.1, forward strand.
TTTATGCTATACCTCCCATGCAAGTGTACACACATATGCAAAACACCATCAAGTTTACATATACAGTATGGTGTGTTACTTAGCCAACACCAGGGATGTAATCGGGATGACAAGTAAATACTGATGCATATGCTCAGTCTTGTCATGGCAGCTCACATGATTCCATATGAACTGGTATTTTATCTTAAGATGATGTTGAACACTTTTGCACCAAAGCAAAAAATATCACAAAACTCACTCATGCAATGGCTGAAAATGAAAAATGCAAAGGAATGGCTTCCTGAGTGCTGATTTTGCCAAAAACTGTAGGAGAAGGAAAATGTCACTTTAGAAAGAAGACATAAAGAAATGTTTTCTAGAGTTTCTTGTCAAAATTAACAAAGAACAAACAAAACCACCCAAAACCCTGAAACTTCTGCCCCCGCATGAAAATGTCCAGTCAATTTTCAAATGAAAAATGATATTTTGAATTATAAAAAATCTACACTGTGCCTTAAGAATGTTATGGAATTCCAGAAAAAAAAAAAAAACCAAACCCAAACATTTGAAACAAAGTGACATTTTACTACTTCCAAGTATTTCCCATCCTTGTTTTAGCCATGTCAATTAGCCAGTTCTTCAATACCTTCATGAGCATTCTGAGGTCTTCAGAAACTCAGCTTGCAGAGACAGACTTATTTTTCATTGGAAAAAATCAGTCTGCTGTTGAAGCTGGATCACATCTAAAGATCTCTTCATTGTGAATTTGATGATGGAACACTGCAATATGCTTTTTATTGTCCTTCATTCAGTAGGAAGGGAGAGACTGAGCCAAAAACTTGTATATTTTTTAGTTAAAACCAACCCTGTTACATAGATAACATAGAGCAATGGTCTAGTTTTATTTTACATTTTATCCTCTTTATTGATAGAAATGATTTATGTAATTTGTTGATAGCAGATTATAATCTGCTTCTTCCAAATACCTTTGTATATTTTACAAACTTGACAAGATATCTATTGTGTTAAATATTTTACAGTACCTTGAGAGGATGCTATTGTACAAATTGAGTTAATAATAGGTCATACAGTGAACTGAATAATGCATAGAGACTGTCCCAAGAACTGGATTTTTCAGTGAGAATAGACACAGTTAATTTTTTTAATTTTTTATTCTCATTATTGTTCTTAAATACTCACTGAATGCTACACTTTAAAAAAATAATTTCTTAGAATAAATAAAAACTTTGTGTAAAATTACTATCTAGATTTTTACAAATTTTGATGACAGCTGTAGAAGTAGTTTGAAATGTTGCAAATGCAAGAAGCATGTGCAGCCAAAAAAATAATGCATGACTGCACACACCCATACCAAAATACAACAAATTTCTTTCCAGTCTTCAGAGGGAATAAGTAGAAACTTCTCACATAAGCTCTGTTCTTCTGTCTTGTAAGTTTTATTTCACTGAATAAATGTCATCATTCAAATTTAAGGGACTAGTTTTCCCATTCCCTGCCAGTTCTTTACAACCTTATTAAATATAAACAGAGAAATCATTTAGCAGGAAGGGACATATAATACTAAAATAAAATAATTTAAAAAATAAAATAGTTACTGCAAATAATTAGCATCATGAAATTGTAGATGAAAAGTATTTTCCTGATATGAAAAAAATGAAGGAAAATATTTTTTCTTTTTCTCACAAATATGAATATACACACTCTAAAAAATTCACAAAAGTAGATATGTACTAATATGCATATCTATAACATTAATTTATCCACGCATTTCAGCAAAGTCTTTAATTTAAAGACAATCTTTTACAATGCACTTCTCTACAACAGTTGTCTATGAAAATGGAAAAAAGTATTCTTGAGCTGACTTAAAACCAATTCTGATTATTCCGTTAAATTAATGAAGGCTCCTGATGTCCTTCTTCTCCTACCATCCAATGACTGCAAAAGGTTATACTACAGTTCTTTTAATTGTCTGCAGTGTTGCAAAGCCTCTTATTGCACGTACCTATCATAGTGCAAAGTAATATGACTCTGAAAATGAAATTTTGATTGTTGTGAAAGCACTGGTAAGTCTAATATGACCTTCATAAGGCTGAATTTCACCCTGCAGACTGCCCTTATTCTATGATGTAGTCCTCCTTTTGTCTGAGAACATGTTAAGCTGTAACTGTAGGCAAATTATAGTCTCTTTCTTGCTTATCAGGCAAATATATGGGTAACATATATTATACACGCATTACACATTTCCCTTTTTATCACCCATTCGCATGTATCTAGAGATCATAGTCCTAACAGGATAAAATTTTAAGCATATGTTTAAATGTAAGCCAGAGTGAAGCCAATTCTCAAAAACTATGCTGCACTGAGACCAACATCTTTAAAAACAATTATCATGGTTATTTCTTCTTTTGGATCCATCTTGGCTTGCACTGGTTTGGAGAAGGCCAAATCTCTTTTATATTTCCCTTCTTTTAGAGCAAAATTGTTTCCCTGAGGTTTTAATGCACAAATAAACTAACTGAGACTATAATTCCAGACAAAATTAATTCAAAATTGAAGGTAATTGTATTTGGCTGCATTTGTTTGATAAAAATATGGACAGTTGGATAAGAGAATAATACTTAGAGGAATTTGTAGTCCAATTTTGTTTCTGCCATTCATACATAATCAATAAAACACAAGACTTGTCTGCAAAAGGAAGCATTTGGGAAGGCAGAAGAGCATGAATATTGCAACAGAATGATTGCTATCTATTTTATTTCTTGCATGGACACACTTATTTATGTTCCTAGGTGTAGTTTAACTGAGTCCATCTCCAAAGAGAGAATAAGAGAATCTACTTACAGAAATCATCTGGTGTTGAAATGCTATTACAGAATAGCCATAGTGGTCTATTTTGCTTTACATGAGAGACAGTCTCAGTTTTTATATGTTGGAATAAAAATGGCATTATTTCACATTCCTTTGCTGATTGAGCTCTCTTTGCAGATTTGTGGGATGTTATCTGTGTGAATCTACAACACAGAAATGTTCAAGTCTTCAGAAAACTTTGAGACTAGGAAATCTGTGTGTCTTTTATCCTCTGAATATGATTAATGATGCTTTGTGTTTTGCAAGACGTTATTTAAAACAGAAGCCTATGACTTCATTGTCTCTGACAATGACTTTGAACATGGGTCAGTTATTCCACTTTTACATTTCTCTGCAAGATTAAAAGGAAGTAAAAACAATTGCATTGGGAGGGAGAAACTTTACACAGATGTAACAAAGCAGGAATCACACACGTTTTCAATATGTTTCTTCCAATGAAAATTCACCTCATTCATATGATACTGCTGGTAAGCAAACACTAGTGACAGGCAAATCTAGCCATCAGGAAAACATACTGGGTTCAGGATTATCTCAAGTACCACATGCTAGAATTGTTGAAAACATCAGGGAAAGAATTCAGAGTTTGATTGGGGAAATTACAAGTAACAGTTGCAATTTCTTATTTGCATTCCTGGACATCTAGAGATTTGAATTATAAAAAAAAAATAGATTTTTTTTTAGACAAGAAAGTTACTATGCAGAATTGAAACAAAATGTGCAGCAGTGAGAATTTATATGAAAATATTAGTGAGCTATTAAATTTATTTTCACATAAAATACACTACAAGTTGAATATGCTATGCTTTATACAGTTTATATGCAGTATTGTTTAAAGTGCTGAAAATGCTAGATCTTCCTTTAACAGCTAAACAGGAAATTATTTGCTCTTTTTGAGCTATCCTGCTCATCTGTGATGCATTATTTTGTTGAATTTCTGCAGTGTAAGATTTGGGGCTTTTTTTCTCATATATTTACCTTTCGTGAATTTCAGCAACATTCTCATTGTACTGAAAGCCCAAAGGGGGAACTAAACCCTCACAGAAATTAATGAGAAAATCCAAAATTATTTCAGCAAGATGCGGTTTTGCTAAGTGAGGTTGGGAATGCTTGAGATAAAAACACCATTGCTTTGCCTGTTGAAAAGGAATGAGTGCTGTTGAACACTGGCAGTTTTCTGCCATTGTATCACTCATTCAGGAAGATACTGGAGAAATCATGGTACTTTGTCAGCCAGTTCTGGTTTCCATTGTCTTTAACTTGGTTGTAAAAACTGTTCTGTCCAATGAACCTTATCTGTAACTGGCTAGAATAAATAAAAGGCTTTATTACACAGTAATAAATTAATCTCGTGTGTTATCAAGATCCCTTTTTCTGAGTTCTTCTCTGACCTCTTAGTGTTCCATTGCCCTTAAATGATACTGTAAAGAAGCATCACTGTAAAATAAACTTTATTTAGTATACTGTCAATGAAGGGGTGGAAGAGAGAGTTAATATTGCATTTGAGGCTCTTATATTTGGATCTTCTATGCCTTAAACAGAACACTTAACTGACTTAATACAAATCTAAAATGCCTTCTGTAATTTAGGCTACTTTTTAACTTTCATTCCATCTAATGATTTTAAAAAGAGATTCATATCTTCCTTAATTGGTGGCTCAAGAATTAGATGAGAATTACTGTTAAACAGTCTGTACTAACACTGAAACATTTCCTGCTAACGCTGAAGTTTAAATGAGATGATCTTCAGAGTAATTCTTCAAAATGAATCAAGCAGTGCAGAATAGGAGGACCCTTGTTATTTCTCTGCAGTCAAATAACGAAAAGTTGATTACTATTTGCAAGGGTTCTCCTTGGTTCTCCTTGATACCCAAATCAGCTGCATCTTCATGCCTTGAGAGTTAAGGAGTTTAAGAAACCAATATATATAGATATACATACAGTTACTCTATATATGTATATATGTATATATATATATACACACATGAACATATATACCTGAGGAAGCTTGCACTGCTGGAAGCTCAAGAGATCAGCTTGAGAGAAGATGAGTAAAAAATCAGAAAATCGGGACAGTTTTGAGGCTTCCTTGGGTTCCCTCACGCACTTCTCAAAGCAGAAAAGTTTTTAATTCCATTGTAAACCTCCTTTGTCATTGTTCTCACAGACTACAAAAAATTCAGTTTATTGAAAATTTGGGATTAGTTTCTGTAACATGAATCTTAATATTTCAGCTGAAGGGTCCCTACCAGACTCTGGACATCCCCACAACTTAGGCTCAGCATCACTTTATTGTTTTGCTTCAATATGACTAGACAGAAGGTAGATTTAGATAGATTCTATTGCATTCTTCAAACAACCTTTCTGTCAATACAGAAATGTCTTTAAAAAAACCCACAAGAATATTTTGCTTTGACATAAATATGTAATTATTCTTAAATAGGGAAGATGCAAATGTTTGCACAAAGAACAAGCAGAAGGAGGTCTTGTGTTTACCGAACAAAGGTAAAAAGCAATGGCAGCTCTTAAAGTGCTGCTATACTGATACTTTTCCTTTTGCTGGTGTAAATAACAAGTTTTCTATTTATTAACAATGATTTTATTATCTAATCAGAAATATGTGGCAGCATTTTTTAAATTGGCATGCTTCGATGTTTGTAGATATCTTTTACACATAAACAGATATAAGTATGTAAAGTATATAAAATTCATATGCACGTACATAAAAGATTATTTTCTTGAAAGTCTAGTACAACTGTGTCATTGTTATTCACTGACGGATTCTACACTTAATTAACAGTAGTATAAATCTGAAGAAGTCCATTACTCCATACAGTAATGGAGTTGATGTAGTTTTAGTTTAACCAAGAGCAGGCTCCTGTCCATTATCCCTGGTTTCTCTTCATAATCAGTTACATAGAATTACTGTTCTAATGTTACATACACCTCACTGGTTACCAGGCCGCAACCCGACCTTAAATTTTATGAAAAATTATGTGGGAGGCAGACGATTGAGCTGTGGTTTCTTTCAGTTTCATATCATTGTCCTTGCATCTGGCTGGGGGGAAAAGAAGAAAAAAAAACCCACAAAAACCAGCTGCCTGATGCCATAATGTCACTTTAAAGTTTTACACAGAAAAAGCACTAAGCAGGGCTTACTCAGAGTCATTTATCAGCCAATTCTTCTTCCTGGAAATGTGACGATGTGAAGACAGACAGAACTGAGGGAAGAAACAGTCCAAAAACCATCTCCCTCACTCTATTATTACAAATCACCCCTGTTATAGAAGGAAAACTACACATACCCAGCAAGCTTCAAAGAAGGAAAATGATGTGACAAAGGCATTAATTTAAATTAAACAGATCTGATCTACAGAAGCAATTTAGTGTCTGCATATTTTTCCTTTTTATTAAAAAGTAGTTTAGACTGTTCTTACAGTATGTGATATCAAGTTAATATAGTAAATCAGAATGTATGGTAGCTCATCTGTCCAAAAAAACTTCACGTCTTGACTTTGGTTGATCAAGTTTAATTAGGGATTTTATTTTGTAGGGCTGAGGTAAAGCTGGCTTATAAAGAGTGTGCACTTTGAATTAAAGTTTGTACAGTATTTCAAATATGTATCTTAATTACTAACACTTTAGGATTTTAAAACACTAACATTTCACTAAGTACATTTTAAGGTCAGCTGGCTACTCATGCTACCACGTGTAGGTTCCAGAATTAGACAACATGTGACTTTAAGAAAATAAGACTTCTTCATTCTCAATTCATATTTTTTTCCTTCTCTTTTGTAACAAGCAAATTTTACACATCAGAAATAAGTGCAGCAAAGTTACTAAAAAACTTGTTTCCTCTATGCCTTCAGAGAGGTAGATGATCTGCCAAATAAGTCATGTAGTAGTTATAAAAATTTGAGCAATTAACAGGTGACCAAATACTCACCGCTTCATTAAAAAGTCATTTACTATTCATGGAGGAGCAGGATGGGAGATTACCTGTTTCAGCCCAAATGTACTTTCCAAGAGTCATAGAAATGTTCTATAAATATTTGACCAGAATTACCAGGAGAGGAAAACTACAGCAAAGCTATCAGATGAATCAAGCTCCTAGAGATACAGCTTAATATTGGTTTTGAGGAGATACCAGACAGTATTTCAGCAGTTCTTTTCATGCTGCTTGTTATTGACATCTCTGCTCAAATAATAGTGTAACACTGGAAAATCTGAAGAAACAAGCCTTATTCTTCACAGTTTTTTAAGATCTAAATGAATTAACTTCAGTAGGGTCATCTTGAACTTCAGCAAGTGAAAAAGCAATTATGTCATTGTTTCTGCTCACTGCTATCCAATTTCTAATGACTCTGGACGAAAGATATATTTTTAAAATGTCAGCAATCTCTCTTTCCCTTCAACTATGATGCAAAAGTTCACAATACACTTTTCTGATCTTTCCCTTGTCATCCCTTAAGCAAAACTAGGCTGCATCTACCCAGCAGATAGCAAATTAGCTTTAAAAGAACTGGGTTGAGAAGCTAAGCTGTGATGTAACAGAGCTGTAAAGATGCAGAACTGTTTGCATCTTTTTAATACATTATGTAAACCAAGGAAATACTATATTCCAATTCTTTTAAATTACTAAGGGCAAGCCAACATTTATTAATATGTTGCCACAGCCAAACTCAGGTTGCTGGATGGGTCAAATGTAGTTAATACTGTAGCTAGACCTGACCCAAGTTGATTGAATGATTTATTATTTCAGGTTCCGCCACAGCTCTCCAGGCTTTACTTAGTAAAACTTTACCAAGATTTTTTTTTTTTTTTCATGGCTATTATCTAGTTCATTTACTTCCAAAACAACGCTGACCTTCAGACTTTCTCACATATCTGCTTGTATAACACTTAATTGACCTGACTGAGAACAATGCAAATGCTGTGCTTGGTGGATTCATGGGTTAGCGCTGGACCACTGATAGTGGTCTCAGAGATCACCCATAGACCACGAATCACAGTGAAGAAGTAGTGATTCACATCATTTTGTTCTTTTATTCACTTAGGACAACCAAACATTGTCCTATGACCTACTTGAGTCGGTAATACATAAATAGTAAAGATGACAAAGTGAAAACATTAAAGCAACAAAACTTCTTGTTTCAATAAACATCTGCATTCCGTTCCAATGTATGTGCACTGAAATTTGAAGAACAGAAAACTAGATAAAATGTGGTTTTGATTAAAACCAGTATTTGTTGTTTTTTTGTAGTTTGGGTGTGAAAAGACCTACATGATCAATAAGCTCCAGGGCAGTGGCAATTTATTAAAGTCATTATGATGAAGAAAAAACATGGAAATATTAATCACCATTGGGCAAAAGACCCTATTTATCTGCTAGAACACCAGCCTTTAACATTATGTTTTTTGGTTTATGTTAGTGCGCTTGTTAATGAAAGATTCAAATTAATTTCAGCTGATATCAGGAAAAGAACATATTCAGCATTGTTGAATAATACATATGTGTGGAATACCATTGCTATTTTATTAGACTGTGAAATTACTGCTCACTCTTATGGAATAATAAAAAATATATTATGGAAATAGCCTTTATGCAATTTCTAGCTATAAATGATAGATATATTTATACTGTAGACAGTAATATTCCTTCTAAATGTATACCATATAGCACTTTAGTTTGAAATGAGGGAATAGACTACCCAGACTCAAAACCATATGCTATGGCTGTTGCTCTGTGGAATTTGCAAGCAGACTTTTATTATAATTATTCCTACTTAACAGCATTATGGAGGAAAATGCATCAGTGGATGACAGGATTTACAATAATATAACGTAATGAAATCCCTCTGGAAATTTTCTCAAGTTTTATTTTAGATACTAAATTTTAATTATTTTATTATTCTTTTGTCTGATGAGAAAGTAAATCCTGTTCAAAGGCAAGACAGACACTTCAATTACCTTTAATCATCCACTTATTTCTCTAGAAATCACAGAATTAATTCATTAAAAAAAAAAAAGATAATTTAGCTTTATCAGAGGAAATAAATCTGAGGAAACAATTTAAGGAAGGTGTTATTATCCTCAGTAAACTCAGTAGCTTATATAAAGAACTCTGCAAAAGTTTTTGGTAATTATGAAGAGGCAAAATTAACATTTGCCTTATTAGAAAGAACAAAGTATTTTGTAAAAATATTTTAACACTAAGGACATAAAAACTACAAAAATTACAATACTGTTTCTACAACTTCACTGTCAAGTCATGAAAAAATACAGACTAAGTGATTTTTTTTTTTTTATTTTAATGAAAAAAATTTAATAAAATATACTTAATTAATGAATGACCATTTATATGATGTAATTTATTCCAGATCCTCTCACTGGCTTTATTGCACTCAGATACAGGATAAGGAAAGTTGCTCTAGCAAAACTTCTTCAGTTTCATGTTCTTATGTAAAATTTCATACAATTCTCTTTAAAATATGCTTTCATGTTTCAAATAAACCTGTTATGCTATGTATATACTAATAGATTGCATTATTATTTCATTATTACACATTATCTTATATCCTTTCCCATCTAGTTATTGACAAATAATGTAGTTGACAAATAACATGAATTTTCCAAATGCAGTAATCTTTTCAATACTCAGTAAATCCTGAGCCAAGGAAGTAGTTGCTTAGATTTAAATACAGCCTAACAGCTCTGAGTAAGTGGAAGCTACTCCTGATAGACATTATTTTCTCTATATTGTGGGAAAATCCCCGCAGATCTTTCTATGGAATTAAAAATGTTATCAAGTGCAGCTCAGACATAAGCATGGGCAAGGTCTATGTAAAATACTTATCAGTTGTGAATGGATATTAAAACTCCCTTTTCTGAAGGGTTAGTAGAGGGTTTTTTTTGTTTGTTTGTTTTTTGTTTGTTTGTTTTTTAATCCTGTAATTTCTTATAAATAATGTAATGTTATATTTAGGGAATATAATTTATTGGTATTTACAGGATAGAATGAAACTCACAGAAATATTCATATACTCCTGCTTATATTTCTGAAGATTTTTTACTTCAGGTGGGTACTTTCCTTTATCTTGTTAGTCATAGTTCGAATCCCCCACTGCTGAAGTATCAATGAACAGATGCCAAAAATGGTAAATGTGATAATATCAAGTCTTTTCTGCTGGAGTTTTGTGTCAAAACAAGCAAACAAAAACCTTAAAAAAAATTCATCACGAGCCAGTCTTTCTTTCTAGGATGTGAAATATATCAGTGGTTATTCCTCAATGGGAAATTTTAGTGAATAAAAGGTTGTGTCAAGATAGATATAAAAATATTAATAATAAAAAAACTCAGTTTATGTTACACTCAGTGGTGTTTATTTTGAATTTGTTGCCTAGATTTGATAAATGTCTGTCATCAGTTATGTAGTTTTGAAGTCAGTCTAGTAATTTTCGTCTCTAGCATTTACTGAAAGTATTTTAAGCATTTTGATTTCTGGATACCATTCAGCTAGCATTAGGTTTTGGTTTGATTTTGATGTTAAAGTAAAGTAAGCAATTGCTCCTTACTAATAGTTCCAAGATTTTTTTTTTTTTTCTTTTTTCCCCAAGAAGCATAGATAGGAGTTTATCTCTCCTCCAGGATTTTTTTCTGTAAACCTCTTTCTCCTGGAAACCCAGTTACTGAAGTTAAACTAAAAAGTTGTGTGCATATGTGTGTGTGTATTGTTAACATTTGGTTAGGAAAAAATTTAGTGATCTATTCAGACTTAAATTTGAGGCCTAGCTTAATGGGCTGAAAAGTTTCTTTAAACACAATAATTTAAAAGATTAATTAAAAAAATGTTGCTTTCCCAAAATGGAGATTAAAACATATATCTGAATAGTCTGGGTGTCCTGTGGAGCTATTTGTGAACTAGTTAGTGGTGACTGACAGGACTACCCAGTGTGCCAATGTGTCTCTTGTTTTGGTTTATCAGATAAGTGGTGAAATGTAGTGCTGATGGTGTCAGATTCCTATTTACAGTATTGTTGGATAAACAAAAACTGCATAGGATTGTCAGGGGTTTACTCATTTGAATTCTTAATTTGCCCTTTCTTGTAATGTCTGTTTCTAATTAACAGTGTTTAAGAGGAAATTAACTCTTTTTTTGCCTTTACCAAACAGGCCATGGCCAGTTTTCCACACCAAGTGGAGCTTTCTAATGTAATTACAATTAATGCCACAGAAATGTAAAAATAAAAACGTACAATGATATTTTTGCCTTTCTTCCAAGCTCAGGTTAGCCACCTCCATTGGAATAAGCTGTATATGAAAGCAATTTTATACTGTGTGAAATAAAGTTTATACTGTGGAGAATGAAATTTTTGCTACTGTAGAATAATTCAAAAGCTTCCTCTCCGTGGCTGAAATAGCTATACTGACAGAAAATTCCAGCATGGTTTGGGAATTATCAGTTTGGAACCTCCAAAATTAGGAGGGTTTTTAAATTAGCTAATTTTACTGATGAGATTGCTTCACTTTACTTTAGATGAAAGAAGTCAAGTAATTCAAATAACATGAACTTAGATTGGTTACCCTGGATTTCCAGCCTTCATAGATAATAAGAACAATGGACTCCAAGAGAACTTCCATCTCATCCTCAAACTGGCCCTCAAAGTAGATAAGATTAATGAACTGTCTTTCCAAACTCTATTATTTAGGCAAGCAGTTGTAATATTTTCTCCATTATTTCGCATTTATTTAAAAATGATATTTGACATGGTGTAGGTCCAAGGAAGAACTAAACTTTTATTTCTGTTAGAATAAGCAATTATCCAAAATTGCTCCTGCATGAAATTCTTAACCAACAGGTTATTTTCATAACTAGTTTGCAGAGGGATAAGGTTCAAGACTACTGACCTTTACTGATGTTGTGAGACTTCTCTCCTTTGTTCTTCTGTCAGTTTTTAAATTTCCTTCAGTTACGCTGCATTAAAAATACTAAGAAAAGAGTTAATTACTGCAGAAATGGAATTTGAGAGGTATAATATCTTCTACTATGAGTTGCTGAAAACTTTCAAGCATTCTATGTAGGATCAATAAATTTTAAACACTCTTATACTTCATTATATTTACCCAGTAATATTAAACCATCTAGAATTTATAAAAACGTGAAGTGCTTTCTTCTCAAATCAACAACCTGGTGAATTTAAAACAAAATTCTAGCTTCTGTTCATTTGAATTATTTTCTTTTGAAATTACATAAATCTGAATAAAATTGAAATATGAATTTAGCATGTAATGCAGAGTGACACGACAAAGCAATCCCTTTTTATTGTAAATACTGCAAGGGGAAACACGGTGATGGAACTAAACAAATAACGAACGCTACTGCTGACCTTTTTCAGGCAGACAGGGTGGCGTTAGGATTCGTTTTTTAACACTGTTGTATTTTTCTTATAAACTAGACCATCTACTGACATTTATCTGGAACTTCATGTGTCCCAAAATTGTGGTGAGATGATCCCTCACCTTTTCCAATCTAGAAATAACAATGGGATGCCTTTATTAAAATGTGTAGAAGCCTCACACTTAGCATCTCAGAGGACTCAATTCAAAGCAGTTGCATAATACCTGCTGCATGAACTGCATGGACCTTTCATGACAAGGAGACAGTGGTCTTACTGATTGATTGTCTTAACCATTCAAGTTTACTCAGTTTTGATAAATGCTATTAAAAATAAAATAGTAAATGATAAGATAGGAATGTTGCAATATCCTCACAAGAAGTATCAGCTTAAGCTAGATTCACATGCACCATCCATGAAATATTTTATTTTTATGTTATTTTCATGACTGTCTAATACGATAAACTCTTCTGGCTTAACATTGATAGGCAGCCAAGCCCCACACAGCCACTTGCTTAATTTCTCCACAGTGGAATGGAGAAGAGAAAGAGAAAGGTAGAAGAGAGAAAACTCATGGACAGAGATTAGGACAGTTTAATAGATAAAGCAAAAGCTGCTTGTGCAAGCAAAGCAAAATAAGGATTTTTTCACTTCTTTGCATTGGTAGACAGGTACACAGCCATATCCAGGAAAGCAGGGCTCCATCATGGAGTAACTTGGGAAGATAAATATCAGAACCTCACTGTCCCTTCCATCTTTCCTACAGATTTTATTGATGACCATGGCATCATGTGATGTGGAACATTCACTTCCTCAGTTGGGGTCAGCTGTCCTGTCTGTGTCCTCTCTCAGCTTCTTGGGCACTCTCAGCCTGCTAACTGGTGGTTTGGTGTGAGGAGCAGAAAAGGCCTTGGCTCTGTGTGAGCACTGCTCAGCAATAGCTAAAACAGTGGTGTGGTATCAACTGTGTTAGTCACAAATCCAAAATGTAACACTGTACAAACTGCAATGAAGAAAATTAGCTCTGTTCCAGACAAAACCAGTACAATTACAAAATGGCAATTTAGGAGATACTCCTCCGGGCAAAAGAACTGAGAACTCTTACAAAGTTAGGATAGAAACCAGAAAAACTTCCAAAGATCTGTAAACAGTTCTCCAAAATACTTCAAAACTAAACTTTAATCCACATTAGGCAGAACCAGACACAGGGTACCAAATAGCGACGACAACATAAACTAATATGCTCCTCATGTAACATAAATTAAGGAACATAATCCAAAGATTAAAGTATTCCCTGCTGTCCTCTATTAAATTATAGGCTCTTGGAAAGAAAAGGCTAATAAAGCATGACTTCAAAAGAGAAGTTGCTGTACAAGAAGAGGAAGAAACAACTTTATAAATATGTAGGAAGAAAATTTTGGGCACATTAAATCAGTCATAGCATTTACTTGCCTACCAACCTATCTTTTCACATAGTACAGCTTTGATGCATTTTAATTTCTCTTTCTTTATATGAGTTATCTAAATAAATTGCAACTGATTAGCTGAGGAATAAGAGGTACTCAAAAGTGTGAGTAACTGAATTGCATGACTAAGGGAGAGCGGGGCAGAGATTTTCAAAAGTGAGATTTATGTCCACGTTGTTGACAGTATCCATACTTATGTGGATTAGCTAAACAGGAAGAAAGAAGTATAAAATGTCCCCTTTCAAATCAGAAAACACCATAAAATTTTCATGAAAGAATATGAGTCAGGTTGAATCACTTGTTCTGGAAATGCTGCTCTGGCTGGAATGAGCAATGATGGAGACATAAGAACATGGTAACTGATCTTTTTATTTTTTTCTGAAAACTCAAAACATGTTGCCCTGCTTTGACGATTTAGTTTTTAATTTCATTTTACTTTTCTAAGCTCTACCTCTTTGAGAATTCCAGTAATATCTAAAATAAAATTATAGAAACAGCATAAAAAGGCTGTAACAACTGTACTAAGTAGTTCTATATAAGTTTAAAGTCATATCTGCAATATTGTTGGTTTTTATGTGATTCTCCTGGTGAGACAAATAGTCTAGGAATTTGAACAGCTATAAAGACTGAAACCAGAACCAGTTACTGGTGAGAGACTCTCCACTGAATGATCATGTAAAAGCTAACTGGTTTGTAGTGAAAATCATTATTTTGTGCTTTGCATAAAACATGAGGGTCTTAAGTATTCTGGTTTTATATTCAAGGAAAGTTCTATGTAGCAAAAATTCAGCACCCTGTGAAAGTAGGAAGTAGGAGTAACTGCTTTCATCCCATTGCCTTCTCAAGCTACCAATCATCTTCAGTGTGTGTCTTTCCACACTGCAGGAGCTGTCTTTTCAATCATCTCTGCACATCAAATAGCAATAATCTAACTCTGACAGAAAGCAAGGCCAATTTTGCAATACTTTAACAAAAAAAATATTTAGTCCTGATTTTTTTTTAGCTTCTGACAGACAACCAAGTTTCATATTAAACAGAAATCTTAGAAGACAAAGATTAGGAGTACTTTAGACATTTAGGAATTAGAATATAATTAATATTGCATCATTTTGATTTGCCACACATTAATGGAGCAGAATCTAATTTAAAGACCAGACGGCCCTTACCTCTAATGTAAATTTTAATTAATCTGAAAGTATGGACCTGTTCCCTTTGGAATCAGATATTGCCTACAGTGGGTTCTTGGCTCCAGGAGTCCAAGACATGAAGCAACAACACTCACGAGGTTTACAGAGCTGCTGGATTTAAGGCTGATGAGATCCAGTTCTTCCAGTGAAGTTGCACAGGTTTGCCCATTGACTTCAATGAGAACAAGAGCAAGGTCAGGCTTCAGATTTCCTTCCAGTTTTAACTGTTAATTTGCCACGTTGAACAAACAGATTTCGTATACACAAGAGGCTTAATAGCACTGAATCCTTTGAAGCATGCAAGATGATGGTTACTAGTTAAAGGCTCCCCACTTCTGTCTTCTAGTCACTAAAATCTGCAATTACAAAAAAGGACTTGATCTTTGGATACCCTGCCGTGTTAAATTTCCTTTACAGACAAGATGATACTGTGTAGCATTACATGTGGTTACTGTTAGTCATATCCTTGCTGTAAGTTACCATAGTGTAGCTAGGGTAATAAGATGTGACAAAGGGCAGTATGGCAAGTCATTCTGGGTAGTTTCCTTTGGATTTTAGTTTCACTACATAGGAAGAGGCTTTTCACATTGGTTCATGGATGTAATGAACATCCATTAACTTTGCTTTGAGATGCACTTTCCCACAGAGAACACGGAAGATGCTAGGGAACTGCAAGAAATCGGCTAGACGAATGGTGAGGCAAGGCAGAGTAAGAGTCACCATGCAGAACGGATATGCATCTTGGCTCATTTGTTTAGCCACAATTACTTCACAAATACACTTGAAATATTATATTAAAAAAAGAATCAAACCCTAATTTTGACATTTATTCACAAGAAACTGGAGGGTACTATGGAAATTGCCCTGAAGTGAGATTTTTGCTCTCGGACTGTGCAAATCCAGCAGCAACAAAATGATTCTATTGCTCTTCAGCCTTGACCTCCAAAAATAAGACTCTCAAAATAGAAAATTATGCAACTGCTTAATTTTTCCAGCACAAATGCAGTGTGAGCTTCTTTGGTTAGATTTACTGATGCTGGTAGCTTTTGTCGACTGCCTTATAAATTGCTGTTACTTATAAGTGCTTTTGAATAAAAGAAGGAAGGTGGAGGGAGTGATAATTTTTTTCCATATGAAAGAGGAAAATACACAGCACTTCTCAGTTATAGCACCTCTAGAAATATTTCAAAGGATCTTTTGCAGCTATCTGGCATCCCATAGATTGTAGAGCTACCAGGAATAGCTGCTGGCAACAACTGGCTTCAGTGATTATTGTGAACGTGGATAAAATATTAAGCTGCCAGCCCCCACATGTCTTCCCAATCCAGCTATAGTCTGGTATTTAGATTCAGTGTGATAATATCCATATAAAACACGCTAGAGGAAAATGGCAATTATTTTGGGGATGTTTTTTCTTCTAAGCTTGCTTGTAAAAGCAAAAAAGTGAATGTATTTTGTTAATTTTTTTTTCTGACTTCTGTGCAAAACCGAAGTAAGGTTGGGTTTTACAAAACTATGTGATGGCAGAGGTAAAACTTAATCAAAAGACATGAATACTCATTGATGGCTATAGTGTTGAAATAAATTTTTAACTAAATCCCCTCTCAATTTAATAAATGCTTTAGCAGATGTTTAAAGACACGTAAGACAACAAGATAACAGCACAGCTATTCTATATGCTTCAGTTTTATTTCTGGAGAAGACAAATGGTAATAAATCAAATATAAATATCACAAAATGGTTCCAATCATTACTTTATAAGTCACAGAGAATTAATCATAGAATCACAGAATCATAGAATAATATAGAATCATTATTGTCTCTAAGTTGGAGAGACAACAATTTGATAGGTGGACCACTCAGTGGATAAAAACTGGCTGAATGGCCACACACAAAGAGTTGTGCTCAATGGCTCAATGTCCAGCTGGAGACCAGTATCAAGTGATATCACTCAGGGATCGGTGCTGGGACCAGTCTTGTTCCACATCTTTGTCAGTGACATAGAGAGTGGGACATGGACACCAAGCTGTGTGGTTCGGTTGTTACCCTGGAGAGAAGGGATGCCATTCAGAGGGATCTTGAAATGCTTGTGAGTTGGGCTAATGTCAGCCTGATGAGGTTTAACCATGACAAGTGCAAGGTCCTATACCTGGGTTGGAGCAATGCCAGGCACAGCTACAGGTTGGGCAGAGAAGAGATTCAGAGCAGCCCTGCGGAGAAGGACTTGGGGGTGTTGGTCGATGAGAAAATGAACAAGAGCCGGCAGTGTGCTTTTGCAGCCCAGAAAGCCAACTGTATCCTGGGCTGCATTGAAAGGAGCATGTTTCAGACTGTACCAACCCTTTTTCTTCTTCTTCTTTACCCTCATCCAGCCACGTTTGCAAAGAAAAATTAGCACTTTTCATTTGGTATTCTAAATACCTCTCAGAATTGGAAAAAACTTTGAAGTTGCCAAATGGGAAAAATAAAATAGAAAATCTAAACTCAGGAATTCCAAACAAATATATAATACGTCACTTCATAGTGTACTAGTTAAAAGGTATGCCACTGACCATAGATAAACTCAGATGGTGAGTCTTTGCAATTCTATTTTCACCAAATTTGTTCTGTTTGGGGATGACTTATCTTATCCAACAGCATACCTGTGCTTCCAGAGGTGTATACCCCAGGGTGTAATCTAGACCACGCACCAAGGCTGCTGAGGTCAGGCCAACATCCCCAGCCAGAAGAGGCGACTGTCCTCCACTGTCCAACCAGTGGTTACCAGAGGTTTTTGTATCAAATTAAACTGTCCTTTCACTCCTCCTTTCCCTCCTACCAATCCTACCTAGATCATCTCCAACTCACCCATTTCTGTCATGCTGTGGGCAGAAAAATGCAGCTACTAAAAATACTAACCCTATTGACAACAGAATGGGAACCAGAGTAGGGGTACAAACAATTTTACATGGATGAGTGAGAATCAGAGCAACATATCTGGCACTGTCCTTTTGTACAGAACTGGTACATTAATGTTCCCCTTCACAGCCCTCAAACATTTGCCTTCTGAATATTGATGTACTATACAAATTCTCCTATGAGGTTAGAAAGATTTCCAGTCTATAGCTTCTCTTACACATTCTCTTTCCTATGGACAGTTTTGACATTCCAAATATCTAAGAGCAATTGATTTTCTCAGTCACTGACACAGCTGTGAACAGCAATAGCCTCATGGGGTGTTTTATCTCTTGGTCCTCTCAAGATTTCCTCTGTGATTATGAGCAAATTCCATTGACTGGAGCATGTGTGAGCCTTCAAAATGTGAAGAAAATGTTACTATAAGGAGAACAGTGGAAAGGTTGAGATGTGCAGCCTCTGCACTCATGGATCCTATTTGCTATAATTACTGTATGTTACACATGGAAGGGATTTAGGATTGCGTTACCGGGGATAGTCAAGGAATATTAAGCCATTCATAGTTGCAAGAAGGTCTAGGTGGAGGACTGTGCTTTTTTGTAAGGCAACAGATGGGAATTCAATTAATCTAGTTTTCTGTTTCCTGTTCAAAGAAGGAAGAATAGCAGTCCTGTGATGAAACTGAGTTTATTAAGCATTCTACAGTCATCCTGAATATCTGAGTAGAATTTGTGAAGAAAGTGGGTTTTTTTGTGTTGAATTAACTTAAATTTAGGTAATTTGGAATACTGGATTAAAAGCCCTGGGTATCCCTGTTCTGCCTTGCTTTCAACTATTTTGATTATGACATTCTGGATATGCACTTTCAGCAATAATTTAATGATAATAAAAAAATTAGTGTCAAACATTTCACCAAGAATTTCATCACAGTGAATGCTGTATGGTATATAGTTTTATTTTCATATATATATTTATAAAATTTGGATTATAATCACAGTTAATTTCATCCTGTGTTTAATTTAGTTTCATGAGAAATACTTTACAATATCACACCTAATGCTGTTTACCAATCTGTACTTGCATCTGATTAATCTCCGTATGTTATATTAAAAGCCACTAAATTCTAAAAGTCAGAGAAATGTAGGGAGAAAAAAGTGCACTTTAGTCAATAGCTATGATTGGTGACATTTCATAAAACATAGATATAAAGCATTTTAGTTACTACATTGAAATGTGTCTTCTAGAGAATTATTTCCAGTCTGAGTAACCAGATGGAAGCTAAAACCATTAAAAAAATGAAAATAAGATGGTTTATATCACCTGCATAACTTGTTTTGTTCTTTGCCTTCAGGCTTCAAAACCCGCTTCCCATATTTTTTCTCGTCTTTAAAAATAATGTACATCGATTTAATTTATCCCAGGTCCCAACAGAAGGATCAGATTTTAAGCATTTAATGCTGTGGTTTCAAATCCAATTTTACAGTGTTCATCATTTCAGAAGTGGCAGAGTCCAACATGAGCTCTTTTTTTGAAAAAAAGAAACAAAAAACCTCAATCTGCTCAGTGTGCATGCACACTCATTTTTTTTTAAGGTACAACTGTAGTATAAAGCTGTAATCTGATGAATAGTTCTGAAAGTGTTAGTTAGGAATAATTTTTACTTTAAGAATTGTTTCTTATTCAAAATAAGCATAATTTTGAAGGCTAGCCTTGTGTGCACACGCACACTTTTTTGTACTTCCTCTGATGAGCTCTACTAAAATTAGTGCACAGGAAGACAGAATTTCAGATTACCACTTGAACACAGAGTACAGAATCATCCCTTTGCTGCCAAACGCAAGCTTGTGGAAGCTGGTATAACATGATCCATTCTTCTTCCTTATGTGATTGCTTTACCAGTCTTGTCTATCTTTCAGACTCCACATCCATTTGGCATGGTACAGTAGCACCTCTGATCTTGAAAACACCATTAGCAGGACCAAAAAAAGAGTTTCAGGCAAATTTAGTAAATGAAATGCTAACTGTGGACTAAAAATTTGCCACATGGATTTTTTTTACTGCACAAAGTTGTCTGTTGGATGAAATTTGAGTACACTATCTTAGTTAAGCGTAAATCAGCAGCAGCAGTACCGCTGAGGTTGTGGGCACAACAACGAATCAGCATCTTCTTTGTGTTCGCTGTAAAATTATTTGAATTGACCATCAGCTTCTCAGAGGCTGTGACTGCTGCATAGGTAACCTGGTTTTGATGTTGGAAAGAAGCCAAAGATTTAATGGAAATGGAGGGTGAATGACCTTCTTTACCATGAATGGACTCCTACAGGTCAGGGTTCAGACACGTTAGTGAGGTAATGCGACAAAGCTTGCTCTAATACTACTTTTTCTGAGGATGCTTGAACAATGTGTGTCAGCTAGGTGTCATAAACAGTCCTAGACAGACTTGATTTTAAATCAGGTGGAGAAACCTTTCCCCATCCATTTTGACACAGCAACCCTTTCTAAAACATTTTAAAATCAGAGAAAGAAAAAAATCTGTTTTGTTAACTGAGTTGTAGCTTATTGTTTGTATGTAACTTCCCTGTATAGCCTTTTCTTTGAAAGGTATGTGGAATGCTAAAATTCACTCCCCCTTTAATGAAGTGTAGCCTGGACACATGATACTGAAGCTGCTCTTGTGCTACCCATTTTAGTTATGTATCAAGTCTAAATTTAATCAAGGCCACATTTTATTTATACATTTTATGCATTAAACTCATTTAACTTTTAGTCAGATTTCATTGGGGAAATACTACCGCACACATCATGCAGTAGTAAAGCTAATGTACTTCGGGAATTTGAAAGGATTTAGAGATCAGAGGGTCTGATTTCAAAATTTCCTTTTCTTTTTCTGCTTAGTGCTTGGAGCAGGTCTGTACACTGCACATAGCTTGTCTCCTAGGACACTAATATAGTCAGCATGGTCTGTACAAATGTGTAAACACAGACATTCTCTGTAATCAGTGCTTTTGGTGTCTTAAGGCAAGATTATGTTTTTTTAGGAAATGCAATTTATGTTGAAGATTAAATTTCTCCTCCAGACTGATAACGTCTTGAGGTTTGAATGAGATCATAAATATTGTCCTGACTTTTTATTCTCCATCTTAGATCTTCATTCTCTTTTTCAGGGTTTTAGGAAAACGAAGACTGAAAGAAATTGTCTACAATGATTTAACTATCTAAAAATATAGTCTGCAAGGCTTTATAATGCGTAAATAAATAAATAAAATAGTATGAAATTATGGAAAACTACAATAACATTCCAAATCAATATTGGTCTTTCATTCTGATTTCTTACAAGGCTAAATAAAAGCCCACAAACAAACAAATAAAAATCCCACACATAAGAAAACAGTAACATAACCCTAACTGAATTTATGCTTTTTTGTTTGCCAGGTCTTCTTTGGTCAGATTCTCCTTAATGCTTGCTAACCCCACTGCTTATGAAGCTGAGGAAACTTCATGTTGTGTCTTTCATTTAATTTAAAAATATAAAGTCCAAACTCACAAAAGAGATTAATTTATCAATTTTACAAAAAAAAAAAAAAAAAAAGGCAAATAAAACAATCCCATCCTTTGCTTTTTCAGGCAAAGCAATAGGAATTTATTGCAGTGTGGGGCTTTTTCCCTACTGGTGAAATTTCACCACAGACATCAAGAATGGAATTTTTGGAACTTTGCCATTCTCATATGCATTGTATCTTACAGTGCTGAAAAGCCAGTACATGGCAAAGCTTTATTGACCCAGGGCATATTTGAACTTGTGATCTAGAGATGAAAGACTTCGTATTCAATTCCCAGTCCAATGACTCATCCAGTTCTCCAGCAAAATTTTGATTTTGGAAAGAAGTTTTTGTATTAAGAGTGTGTAAAAAGCTTTTTGACAGAACTGCAATTTGAAAACAGAATGGTCTGATTTACAGACATGTTGAACCCTCAGGGTCCCACTGAATTAAGAGTATGCAGTCAAAGAAGCAGATCTTACTTAACGCCTGTCTTCAAAAAGCTGCATGAAAGGTAAACATATTGCTGGAGGACCTAGGGATCATGCTCCCAGATGCAGTTACGGGGCCAGCCTTGGAAAGGAATGTCTTCTACAACATCATTCCTTCTCAACCTGTGAAAAAGCCACTACAGAAGAGCTTTTGAGGACTCTGGATATGTGGTGTGTCCCGAAGGGCTAACAAGACTAGGAACTCTGCTTTCTGACAGCAGAGAGTATGATTATATCCCTGATCTCTGATTGTGTACCTTTTTTGCCTCCATGTCTTTCAAAGAAAAAATATTTCTCTCCCCTCTTAGCAGCAAATCTTAGAGTGGAAATCTATTTTCCTCTATGCTCAAAAACTTTGTTTCTCTGTCAGAAAGTTTCTTTGCAACATGGAGTCAGGGGGTCAGGGGTGCCTGGGAAACCTAGTCCTGCATAAGAGAAATCTTTTCCCCTGTTAAGTGTATTATATTGGTTCAGGTCTCAAGCCAAACACCTTAGTGCCACCATGTCACACAAGTCAGCTCATCCTCAAAGGAAGCAAGCTCTCCAAGTAGATAGTTTCAGACACTCAAGCTCAGGTATGCCTCATATTATTTAACATACTCAAACCCTGCCTATCTTAGCAGTATGAACACAGCTTGTGGGAGCTATGTGCTGTGGTTAACACAAAACCTGTGCTCGTGAACAGCCAACAAAAGCAATATAATTATTCTTGTAGGTCTTAGATAACCTCTTAGCAGTTGAACTCCCTTGTGACTACATAGTCATACCAACAATTATTCCTCACAGAAGAATTTCTGGAATGAGGTAGCTAAGTTAAAAATAATTTTAACAACAGTATTCAGGAGAGATCTTGCCAAGACAAAGAAATCATGAGATCAGAGCAGCAGCAAAATAACTTGTTTGAGGGATCTCTGGTAACCAGAACCCTTATGAGGTCTTCTCCTTTTTTTTTGCATCTTAAGCATTTAAGCACAGATTATATGCTTCTGTGTACCAGAAGAGTCTTTCCTTCTGAAATGAAAAATAAATTACTCCTGGCTTGAGGAAGGTAAAATATGCCTCGTCATAACATGAATTAATGAGTAGAGACATTGTAACTGTTACAAGAAGCTGCAGTGGAAACTCTTTGCTGGTGTTACTGGGCCTGTTTGGTGAAAATGGAAATGTAATTAAACTTTAATGTGGCCTAAGAAAGAGGAAAAATGCAATCAATGAAGAACACAAATAGAAAACACTGCTAGAGTTACTAGCACTTTATGCAGTTACACCTCTCTTGCACTGCCTTTGAATTGCACAAGACAATCACACTGATTCCACACATCATCTGTTCTCACTAAACAAATTACAGCAAAATGACCTGTAAGAAACTGGAAAATTATTTTATATGAATATGAAATTAGATTGATATGTCTTGGGTTGTTTTTTCTCAATAGAAGACATTAAAAAAGCTTGGAAATAGAAGGCTTTGAAATAGAAAGATGGGTTTTGACAAATTCTGTGTCTAGCCTCAGCTGCAGAGGGATTATATCTTTGGGCCAAATTGCTAGTGAAGGTAGAAAGCACTACTTTTTGACCTGATTTGTGTGCTGGAGATTTAGATTTCTGCAGAGGTTTTAGTCAGACAGATGTTTATGAATGCTGGAACTAAATTTGCTCCTTTTCAGGTAAAAAAGAACTATAATTGCTAGTTTACCATTATTCTTTCAATGGTCCTTGGAGAATGAAGCACTTACTTTTCAGTTTGATCTGTGTTTGAACATTACTAATAATAAAAGTGTAAACCATAAAGTACTCTGGGATGAAACCAGACTATGCTTCTGCTTTCAACCAAAATTTCAACTGACATGAGTTTCTTGCTGATCTGTATTTTAGATCAAGCAGTTTACACAACTTGAATGCATGTCACATTTCCAAAAACCATGCAGGAATAATTTTTAGGGCTGGAGTGCTTCTTTTCTCCACTGGGTGTCACCGTAAGGCAAGAACACTGGGTTTGGAATCTCAGTAAAAAGTTTATTACATTGGAGATTTTGCATTAATTCCAGAAGGCTATTCCGGGGGGATAATGGTACTTGCTAACCACTGAAGAAAGCCCCCTCTAGCTCTGAGCTTCACAGAAAAATGCCTCCATCCCAGTGAATATTAGAGCAGGCCTGAAGGTGCTCACCAAAAAACCCCCACACAAACCAAACAAAAACCTGACCAGATTGTTTCTGTGAAAGACTGTAAATAGATTTTAAGATTCCTTAGCCAGTGTTAATGAAATAAATTAATGAAAGATCCCTCATAAAAGACTGAAGGTTTCATTGAAATGTTTAATTTGGGGATAGAAGGTGGGGTTCAACCATTCTTAGAATAGTTGCTGTAGGGAAGAGCATTTTACCTGACTTGGGAGAAAATTTATCAGTTTCACCTTTCTACATCATTTCAACCTTTCCATTAAAACACTTAGCTCCAAGCTGTCAGTGATCTGTCATGGAGCAACAACTTATGTGAGTCCCAAGTGGCTCATAGACAAAAATCACAGCATTACTCTCTTTACCTGCAGGAGTTACAGATGGATCTGATTGCCACCTAAATGGCCTGTGACTACATCCCCAAGAATATTTGAAAGGAAGGCAGCCAATAACCATGTATCTTATTTTTTAAAAAAATATTTTCCCACAAACTGGAATTTAAGGGATCATTCCAAACAACCTCCCCCATCCCTCAGATTTTACTTATGATTTTTTTATTCCTCTTCCTTGCTGCTTTTTTCACACAATATATTTCATGCCACAATCAATAATCTAGACACTAGTTAGTTCTATTGGTTAAAATTTTTGTCATTCTGGATGCTTATCAATAATTCCTCCAGTGTACATTATGAAAAACATATTGAGAATTTTTGTGAAGCTTTTTCTACATTTGAATTCTGGCCAGGCTGAAATTACAAAAAGCAAAGCCAGCTTTTGTGGTTTGATTCTTCACTGCATAATTTTGGTCAAATTAAGAAATTCAGAAATACGGAAAAATTATGAAAGCATAAACTGTAAGGCTGTCCCATCCATCCCACATTGTCACAGCTCTTGCTTTTTTACACTGCTTACGTTGAAGGTGACTAAACTGTAAAAGATTAAGGCTACAAACTAAAATGAATTTTAACACTCCAGATGTGTTCATGTAGACTGACAGTGAAATTGGCACTATTTCTTTGTTAGCTATCAGCCTTTGAATGGAAATCTAACACTTTCTGCACAACTTCATATTTTCTCCAATACAGCAATACTTTTTTTGATGCGGACCAGGTAGTCAGGTTTATTTCTGGGAACAGGAGAAAATAATTTTTGACAACTGTTGAATTTTCATCTTAATGTGAAAAACAGAAGGAAAAAAAAAAAAGCAAAGAAAAAAGAAAAAGATTATATTGGAAATGGCAGCAACACTCAGTAGTCAGGACTCCTACCTGAAAAATCTGAGACTGAATATCTGTTCTGAAATTGGTAGCCTTCTGCACCCCAAAGAAGCCCAACGCCTGCTCTGTTGGAGATTTATGTACACTCTGGGTCTACCTTCTGCAGCTTTCAGAAGTTGTTGTGCATTTACATCTTAGGAGATGGCCAAGCAGGACTGCTGGTTTGGTTTTAAGCATCAGTAACATGCTACAGAGAAGATTTTACCTTTTCTGGTGAACTCTTAAGCTTTAGGCTGGGACTTTGTTCATTAGACTAAATAGAAATCTTGGAGCAGATTCTCCTGGAAAGCATGCTAAGGCACATGAAAAACAACTGGGTGGTTGCTGACAGCCAGCATGGCTTCACTAAGGGGAAGTCCTGCCTGACCAATTTCGTGGCCTTCTATGATGGAGCTATGGAAGTAATGGACGGGCATAGAGCAGTTGATGACCACTACCTTGTCTTGTGCAAAGCGTTTGACACTGTCCCACATGACATCCTTGTCTCTAACTTGGAGAGACATCAATTTGATAGGTGGACTACTCGGTGGATGAAGAGCTGTCTGGATGGCCACATGCAAAAAGTTGTGGTCAATGGCTTAATGTCCAGCTGGAGATCAATAATGAGTGGTGCAACTCAGGGACTGGTGTTGGGACTGGTCTTGTCCAACATCTTTGTTGGTGACATAGACAGTGGGATTGAGTGTGCCCTCAGCGAGTTTGCCAATGACACCAAGCTGTGTGGTTCGGTTGATAAGCTGGAGGGAAGGAATGCCATCCAGAGGGACCTTGACATGCTTGTGAGGTCAAGCATGCCAACCTGATGAAGTTTAACCATGACAAGTGCAAGGTCCCACACCTGGGTCAGAGTAATCCCAGGCACAGCTCCAGGTTGGGCAGAGAAGAGATTCAGAGCAGCCCTGCAGAGAAGGACTTGGGGGTGTTGGT
>JAOEHY010032168.1:0-10306 GCA_025447955.1 Psilopsiagon aurifrons
TGGGGAGTGAGAGAGCGACTGAGTGAATTATGGCTGGGCTTAAATCACGACACATGCCAATTGTTAATGTCTCCGACTGAGGATTGAGAACATTTACTCCATTCAGATGGTGGCCTGATCCCAGCTGTGAAAAAGCCTAATGAAGGTGACTTTACAATTTGACTTACAGGCAATCTGTTCTGGTTCTTTACTACATTTACAGCCAGAGTGTATTTCCCTGCTTCTGGTCTAAGTCTTTTATACTATAAATTAAACTATTTGTCATATATTTGGTAGAAATAAATGAGTAACTACTTCTTTCTATTACTCTTCTACAGAGAAGATAATAGTTTGTGTTTATCTTATATACAGTGGTCCTATTGGTACATCCACAATATTTGCTTTTGTGCAATAGGATCACATTTATTGACACAGTTTTCAACTAGTTATTTCACGTGTTGCAGTTGTTCATTAGGTTTTCCCCTAACTGCAGCATTTCACACTTATTTCTCCCCAATTTCATCCTAATAATTCCTCAAGAAATCAAAGTGCCTTTCCCAGTTCAGGGCAAACTGCACATCTTGTTATGTTTTTGTTTTTTCAGTTTCATCATCTCAATCTCTATCTGAGCCAATGATAGACCCCTATGTTCTTCAAATGTACTAGTGGACAACTAAGTATATTCACTAATATATTTCTCATTAATGAGTCTCAGTAAGACCTACCAACTAGTGGAACATGTTGAAAGTGGTGACGTTTGGTGTACAATGTAAAGTGAGTTAATTTAAACAACTTTCCATTAGTTCACTTATGAGAAATCCATGTGAGACTGTGTAATGATTAACGATAACAACTCTTTGTTTTTCCCTTTGCAGCAGTAATAAGTCTGTTATGCTAGCAAAGAACATTGTACCAGTTTTATATTATTTTATCTATATAGTTACCTAATCCATAGGGAAATTGATGGGGATAAATAAACAATAATTGTCATGTGTGCAGCAGACATGAGGCTTTTGCATTTGTTTGCACCAGGAGGAAAAAAAATCAAAAGTGCGGGGGAAAGAAAACAAATTATTGCTTTGGACCTGGTCTGGGGTTTGTCTTTTGCAGGGGGAGATGAAAGATACATAGTAAAACTAATCTTCATGAACCCAAGGAAATTAAAAAGCAGTATCACAGCTGCAGAAATATAATAGGTGAAAAAGCAAACTGATGGGCTAATTAATGTGTATATAGATCTGCAGGTAATGGAGCGGGTGAGGAAGGAAATCTATTGGAATAGAAGGCAATGGATGAAAGAACAGATTTCTTATCGGACTGCATTCTAGAATGGACTCCAGTAATGATGATACATTGGGCTCTGCAGATACTTCACTTCCTTGATTTAGGAAGCATCTGTGGTGGCAGGTACAATTTCACTTTTAGAACTCAAAGTGGATTAATTTGTCTTGACTCCAGAGTATAAACAACTACAGATGACAACTTTGTATCACTGATTTCAGTATGAATTTCAGAACTTGGGGGCATGTTCTAGCATGGCTGGTGCCCATATCCATACCATAAATCTCAAACTGAAAAAAAAATCACAACAATGAAAACAATGCAAGATATTTAAAAAAATATTTTTTACGTATAATCACATCATTTTGCTTTTTCTTACTTCTAAAGGATGAAGCATGATATCCTTATACTTTCCAACTCTTTTCTCTGCATTTTCAAGAAAATCTTCAGGCCTCTGCACTAGCTGATGCAAAAATCCTGACTTCTTAAGTGGATCTTCTTCAGCCTGCAGAATGAAAGCTAAATATTTAAAGATACAGAAATAATATCTAAACTAATTTTTGCCTTTATTTAAAGGTAAATAAAGTGGCTTTCCAGTGTATTGCAATGAGTATTAGTCCAATGATTGCTGACTGTGGTGCTGACCTGATGAATTGTAGTTTCTGCAAATTCAGAGGAACGTGACTAGAACTTGCAGTGGTAAGTCTCTGGCCAGTATTATGAATCAGAACAATTCAACCTCAATTCAACATTAATACCTTAATTAAAATTAAAAAAAGGAAATCCATGTGTCTAGTAGTCTAACACCTGAATCAGAAGCCAAGCTACTAACCTGCAAATACTAGTAAAACTTGCTACAATAAACAAAATTTTAAAACTCTATTTTTTTTTCTTCACTTAGACCAAGAAACAGGCAATATGGAGTCATGCTTCTCCTTACACACCATTTTAACTTATGGAAAGAAAAAGTTCAGCTCCTTCTGAGTTAGAGACTGAATCCAGGTTAAGCTGTACAGTAATCACCGTTTGCTCTCATTTAAACCTACCACTTAAGTACTATGCCACATCTCTTAAAGCAGAACAGAAACTGAATTAAGGATAAAGTTGAGCAGAATTTTCTTCATTATGAGGGTGCTGAGGCACTGGAATGGGTTGCCCAGAAAAGTTGTGGCTGCCCCATTCCTGGCAGTGTTCAAGGCCAGGTTGATGGGACTTTGAGAAACTCAGCCTGGTGGCAGATGTCCCTGCCTGTGGCAGGTTGGTTGGAACTAGATGAGCTTTATGGTCCCTTCTAACCCTAACCATTCTATGATTCTATGAAAATTGTTATGCTTTGTCAAGAGTACATTATAATACTTTTCAGTCTTTAGATGTTAGCAATATTTACCTGTTCTTCTTCCAGCTCTTCATCTTCTTCTTCTTCTTCTTCTTCATTATCTTCTTCCTGCTGACCTTTGTTTTTCTTGTGCTTTTCTATAACATTAGGGTCCCACTGGTTCCTCTGAAACACCTGCCCTGAATCAGGGTGCTGCCTTTGTCCTGATATTCTTTGGCATAAGTCATAATCTGAACACTAGCAAGGAATAATTGAAAAGAAATCATGTGTTTATTGTACTGCCATAATAATACTATTTTTTTTTATGGAACAGCATAATGGGGGGTAAGAGTCTGGCAAATGTTTGGATTCATAAACTTCTCCAATGACATTCTGAGTAAATACGAAATTTTCAAAAGCAGCAAATATTAAAGAAAGACTTAAACACACACTTACATAGTTTTTCCCCATCAGCATTTTACATTCTGTATCAGGAGTGTACTTGAGCACATTTTACCATGCAAGTTATACTTTGCAGTATAACAAGTGTAGGTGCAGTTTATGGATAAAAGTACTTTACAGACAGGCTCATGCTTGCTATTGCAATTAATGCCAAAGTGGTTTGGACTTCAGCAAGATTAAGTTAATTTTACAAGGTGCCTCTGACTTCTCAGAGCTCTACTATTACCCAAAAGCATAATGCTATTTTGTCAGAGGCTAAAGGAATTCAGCAGTTTGGAGTCCTGGAAGAGAAGGGAATGGTCTTTCTATAAAAAGCCTTGCATACACAAATTTAGTCTAACATTAAACACAGATAAATCTGCATGTGGTCTGTGGTGGTAGAATTATTAAGATTTAAGATTGGAGAGGTTTGCCTTAAAAGTTTATCCTAAATAGAACATTCCTAACTAAACATCCTAACTAAAACATTTACCCTAAAACATTCCTTTCAACTAAAAGCTGACAATCTCTGACTGTTTCCACTTCCCTGCTTCTGAGCTAAGTTAATACTGTCTGTGCAACTTACATATGCTCCACCGGAGTCTGCTTTCTGCATTGTCACATTATGTACTATATGATTCCTCCTTGGAATTGTGGCAGTTACAAGATACCTGGACTTTGGATACCTGACTTTGCAACACTGAAAGGATTGATTTTCCTCAGCATTTTCTTTCCTCTCTTTTTTTTTTTTTTCCCCTGAAACAAAAAGCTGGCTGGGTCTTTGCAATCACTCAGCAGAGGACAAGGGATCAGAAGGGGAGATACCTGAATGTTCATTGTGATCATAGTTAATACAGCTTCTATTTCAGCTGTCCTGAACTGTACTTGCATTAATACGCACTTGGAGTCCCCAGATCTCCAACAGGCCTTAAGATAGATATCTTAAAATTCTACCATGGAATTGGAGGTAGGCCACAATAAAAGTAATCTTTCTTCTTTTCTAATCACTGACTCCTACCCTTCAGACATATATGAAAAACCTGAGATAACACAAAAATACTGCCCTTAGAATCATAGAATAGTTAGGGTTGGAAAGGACCTTAAGATCATCTAGTTCCAACCCCCCTGCCATGGGCAGAAACACCTCACACTAAACCATAAAGCCTTGTTTATGATTATATGTACCATTTCTTCATCTGAATGAATCTGACAAAACTTGGTGTGAGCCAGCTAGTATCCTCCCCCAGTAAATAGCTGGGCACAATCTGAAGAATGTCACAGCCCTGGGTTCTTTCCCAGCAGGCAGTTTGGACACGGCCACGCCATTCTGCCTAACAAGACAGATTAGCTGTGTTCTGCAAAAGCAGTTGGCTTGATGTCTGAAGAGTCACTCTTGATTCATTTTATTTACTAATATGGAGGTAGCCAGCAAGTCCATTCTCCTAAGTTACACTGAGAAAGTCTTCTTAATCCTATACTAACAAAGATCTTTATTTCTCTCTTTATGATAATATAAGAGTCACTTTTGTAAAACATCTGGTATGTCACATTACTGTCATGAAGAAACTGAGATTTGTAAGTGAGATGAATTAATAATGACTAAGAAGCAGTTTCACAATTATTGAGTAAAAAATGTAACAATTTGCTCTCTCACATCCATATGTGAAAAGGTTTTTCCAGAAACGTATGCATGGCAGATGCACACATATCCAAAATTCCATAATAACCATGTTATTCACATTTTTCTTGAAAACTTGTGTCTTCTATTTGGTAGAAATGCAAAAACTAACTGCTACTGAAGTTTTAGGAAATGTTAATTATTTTACATGAGTAATACTTATAATGGAGAGAGCTAGTGCAATTTCATTCGAATACAAAAGAGAACAATTTATTATTGCTCAATAAATACTATATGCAAATGCAAAGGGAAAAACATTATCTTTTGACTTATGCAGCATATGAGCCCAATAGTAATTAGAAAAATTACTAGCAAGTTACTGAAGATGGACATTACCTTAATGTTAATCAGGAAATCCGGTTTTAATTTTAGATTCTTTATTTTCTCTACTTGCTGTGAAACAGTCATGTATTCTTCTGAGAGAGAAGGAAATCCACTGAGAACATAACCTGCCAAACACATTTTATTAAATATATCTATTAGAAGGTTATGACAAATATAGCGCTAGTTACACTCACCTCCTTTAAACAATACATGTATTTAATGGCACAATTCTAAACCCTGTACATGACATAACACTATTAAGAAAATTCTGCACTCATGTCTACTTCAGATGAAATACAAACAAAGGGGTATTTTCAACTTGATAAAGAGCTCTCAAAGTCTGTCAACTCAAGAAATATAAGGAAGATGTAGACATTAAAGATCATACTCAGACCACCAGCTTCATGTGTCTAGCTCAGACACTGGAGCATCCAAAAATTAACAAGCTTTTAGTGACCACTTTTGCTACTATAAGACTTTGTGAAGAGCATAGCAAAGATAGCCACTCTATGATAAAAAACATTTTAACTAGGAGTCCAGGCTTTTTATACAGTCTTTACAGATCTTCACTTTTATGGACAATAAAGTGAGCCTGAATATCCCTCTGGGATACACAGTGCTTCTGGAAGTTAAATCCTTTCAAAAGGAGGCACCAGGCCCACAGTGTGCATATTGAAGCACCTAACTTTGCAAGCATCCATTCACTCAGGATTCACAATGCTGAGTCCTCTTTGGCAGACAGACACCGAATGTCTGGCAGATTTAATACCTTTTTCCTAGTATTAGAGTGCTCAGCCCAACACAAGAACCTGTGGCCTCAAGTTCCTGGGAGAGTACTGTAACTACTAATGGCTGCATGCAGTGCAGTAAGAACTACTGTATAGCAAGGAACTCAATATTAATGAGGCCAGAATGAGAGACTAAACAACAATCATGTGGATTTTTTAAGTCTAATAGTGAGAATATTCCCTCAGAGAAATGGTTCATGCTCAAAATGCTTAGAATTTTATGTAATAACATTTAAATGCAAGACTAGTACAAAAACATAGTAGTAGTCTTTGCAAGAGGTATTAGGACTGAAGAGGACTCTTTCTTTGGGGAGCTATTATCCATAAATGCAAAATTTTAGTCATTCCTCTAGGAAACACATAGTGACCCACACTTCGAGTGTCTCTATGTTAGCTCATTAGAGCTTTCTCACTGAGGTGTGGATTAGTAGACTGCAGGAAATAATGGCACACACAGACAAAAACTAGAGCACCCATCTTTCCAACAGAAAGTGCATGTAGATAGGTCAACATGCATTCTCAGAAAAAAGAATGTGTGCTTGTAAACTGTCTATCTTTGAGAGAGGGTTTGCATGTCTGAGTATTCTGTTTGGATTTAGTTTTAGGAGGGTGTTCAGAAATTTGCAGGTGTTTATTAATATTTGGCAAGTGCCTAGTGCTGTGGATTGTCTGTTTTGTGGCTAATATCGAACCTTTTCACAGATCACCAGTTCATCAAAGCCAGCTTGGACAGAGCCTTATGTGACATGGTTTAGTGTGAGGTGTCCCTGCCCATGGCAGGGGGAACTAGATGATCTTAAGGTCCTTTCCAACCCTAACTATTCTATGATTCTATGATTGATTATCAGTTAATTGCTTGTCATTGATAAATCTATAAAGAAATTTGGTGCTGATATAAGTCATGCTAATTGAACAGTTTCCTTGTGACATAGATTTTTTCTTTGTAAAAACTATTTAGGTTAACACATGAACTTACGGTTGTTTTCTTATTCTATTAAAAAAAATAATTAGCAAACATGTCAGCTACAAATAGCTTATAATTCTGTATTTTCGTACCTACAATATCCTAAGTTATAAGTATGCTTGTTATTTTTCAGTCCCTAACTTATTTTTTTTAAAAAGACATTGATTTTCTCTAGAAATAGCTTCATATCTGACCTTCAGAAGTAAAATATAAAATAAATGTTTTTAGTGACTTACAATTTCTTAAATAATTTGCTGTTGCTCTTCCAAATACCTTTGACAAACCAGTCTTCAACATGTGTTTATCATGAGGAAGAAATTCTTTAATGTAAGGGTGGTGAGGCACTGGAATGGGTTGCCCAGGGAAGTTGTGAGTACACCATTGCTGGCAGTGTTCAAGGGCAGGTTGGACATAGCCTTGGGTGATATGGTTTTGTGTGAGGTGTCCTCGCCCATGGTAGGGGGGGTGGAACTAGATGATCTTAAGGTCCTTTCCAACCCTAACTATTCTATGGTTCTATGATTTAAGTCAGAAGAGTACAATTGAAAATACCTTACTGCATGTACTGTTGGGAAACTTCTATTTTATAATGTTAAAACCAAATGTTCAAAGAAAAAACTCAGCCTCTCATGCAAACTGTTTCTAAAATCTTTAATGAATAATTAACAGTGAATTGACTGATTAGTTCCTGCTGAAAGCCTACTCTAAGCTTTCCAAGGATTATATTAAGATGGTTGTTACTAAATAAAAAATCATAAGACCTAGAAAATACTTAACAAAAATTGGTTTAGGAGCTGAGATCTAGTTGGCAGGATAAATAATGAGAATGTAGGTTATTTTATTCCTTGCTACTTTGGGGCATCTGTAATAAAGAAAATGGCTTGGCTACAAAACCACAAACTTTTATCAATTCTGTAGACATGTTTACAGTCTCTAGGATCTTTGTGGTCCTCTGTGATACACACATTTTAGGCATTCATCACCAGTGTGACTCAAAGAGGGGAAGTCAGATAACATACATCTCTTCGTGCTTTGAATAAAGACCTGACATGGATTAAGAGACTGCCAATTGTGCTGCTACTTCCTTCCTCCTTTTGATTCATCATCTCCTTTTTTAAAAAAAACTCTCTACTTCTCTTTTGCATAGTGTTTTAAAAGCCTACTTTCACCAGGTAAGGCTGCAACTTTTGCAAAACTGTTGAGTCTTGGACTGGAAAAGGAACAAAAGCCATTGCAACTGAAAGCTCATAGAAGCATGCTAGTTTTCAGAGCAGTAGAATGTTACATTTGTAACATTTTCTTGTCACTATATCTGTCTCTCTCCTATAATGGAAATTTTAAATAAACTCAGCACCAGGAAAAAGAAACAACATTTTCTTTTACTTTCTTTCCACTTAGCATTATATTTGTTTTCTCTTCAGGAAAGCACCTTCAGATTCGAGCAAAGAACTACAGCTCTACACTTAACAGCCTCAATTAACATCATCTTTCCCCAAAAAGAAGAATTATTATCACTACCAACACTATTCTCATCCAACTTGTCCTCAGCGACAAAATGCAAAGTGAATAAACAATTTTGTAAGAAAAAAAAAGGACTAATAGTTTGCATTTTCGATATTTTTTATTTATTTTTTTTTTTTTGCTATCTTGTTTTCCTTCTTCATTATTTTAAATGCTTGACATATTTTTGCTGGTGGGATTTTGTTGTTGTTCTTACAGAAATATTCAAGAGAAAAAAAATCCATACTTTAAATTATAGAACTGTTCTAACTGGATACTATTGTTAAACGAGAGTCACAGTAACACTTAAAATTTGGGGTAAATTCATTTTCTCAAAATTAACACAACGTAGGACTGGTATGACACTTTCTGATCTTCCATATTGATAAATTCATCCTTAAATACATTCTCAGTTTAGAAGCATTCCACAACTTAAGGAGCACAAGAAAACGTTCTACTGTCTAATATGAAATTAATTATATTTGACCAGCAATGAATGCAAAGTGTATCATAATTGTAGCTAGCTCATTCTAAGAAGCTTAAGTTATAAATATACTTACCAAAATGAGTAACTTGTGGTGACTCAATCTTTTTCAGAATCATTTCTGTAACCAGTTCTTCAGAAACACTTTGACCTTTAAAGAGCAATTCTTGACACTAAGGTAAAATTCAAAACATAGTCTTACATAATATGCATTTGTCAAGGATGTGACAAAACTCACTAGAAGGCAAGACCTTTACCTTAAGCCCATACTCTGTTTTTTCTTCAATATTTGTTTGGATTACTTCCAAAGCTGAGGAAACACATCAGATGGAATAAATTTAAAATAATTAATAAAACACATATTCTATAAAGACTTGTACATGCAGATACATGCATACACGCTCACACATAGGAGTATGTATGTGTGCTCCAAGCAACCAGACTGTTTTCGAATGAACAGCTATTATATATAAGGCTATTATTATATTTTGTTATCCAGAACTTGGTACCTTCTGGTAATGTCTGGGTAGATGATTTCCCTACTGTCTAACCCTACAGATAATACAGACAAGTGCATAACATCAGCCTTGCAGGATTACTTTAACTACTGACTTATAGCAAATTGGCATTACTGCTGTGTAATACAGATGTGGTTTTGAGCTCAAACACTTCACAAATTTTAAAAGCAAGTTTTAGAAAAATAATTCTTTCGATACACAGAACCATCTGATTTAAAAAAGCTCTTAAAAAAACCCATTCCTTATGTAGTCTAATTATCCAAAATTAAATAAATACTAAATTAAACACCCACTAAATTCAAAGACCTGCTCTCTGTTTCTGTGAACAGCAACATCATAGCAGAATGATCCTGTGTGTCTTTCACACTTCTATACCACTGAAAGAAGCAAACACTTAAAAAAAGTTTGCAAAAACCCTAAAGACTACACCTATCTTACTGATAAACTAGGCCAGGGAAAGGTTCGGAAGCCAAATGACTCATGCCTATATAGCTAAAATTTTTCAGCCTAAAACCTGGTGGCTGTTTTCAAACTGTTCCTAGTAGTAATGATGAATTGCTCATACTATCCTTCATACTGTGAATAGGTGCTCAGGACAGCAATATTTGCCATAGGCCAAAACTGAGACAGGGAATGTACTAAGCAAAACAAACAACTGAAAATCAGCACTGTATGCGGACCCCGACCCTGATTTATTTATGAGTATAAATTATTTACCTATTAATTGGAGAAATAGATAGAAAGTATTTTGTGAAATTAAAGACTGCAAACTATGCCACTGAATATTTCTCTGTCATCTTGGATTATTTTTTAACAGATACTGATACACGGGAGTGTGTCCATTGGAGGGCACCAAGATGATAAGAAGTGCTGAGCATACTAGGAACAGTCAGAAGAACTGACCTTGTTCAGCCTGGAGAAAACAGGATAGGTCTTACTGCTGTCTAAAACTACTTACTAAGTGTCGTGGTTTAGGCCATAAATCAGCCACGCAGTTTGCTACATGGAGAATCGAAAGAATGCAACTCCCACAG
>JAOEHY010032171.1:0-14137 GCA_025447955.1 Psilopsiagon aurifrons
GTTTAAAATTGAACCACAAACTATGAATTAAGGACATGAACTAGCCATACTGCTTTTATGTATCACTCAGTGTCACTGGCATGTTACGGTTGGGGAATCCAATTTCCCCCTTGTTTGGGTATCCATTAAATCAGGTTAGGGTTGATTTTTAATAGTGTGTAACAAAATTGGAACTTGGGTATGAAATCAGATTTATGGACCTGCATCTGTACAGCACTTTCATTTTAACAGCCTTTCCCCCACCGATCCCCCCATTCTTTCATGCGTACTGCAAACAACCTTCACAAGCGTGGTGCAGTACTAACTTTTCTTTTTCCCTGTCATCATACCTACTGCTTTTGGTTTGTAGGAGGTTTTCTGTATTGGGTTGTTTTGAAATGTTGAACCTTTCTACCTAGTTTTCCTTCTCTGCAGCATCGGAAAGGAGCTATCTACCTTTATTTTCTGGAGTTCCTGATCACTTCGTTATTCACCAGTGATGTAGGAAGGCTGTTATGGAATTACGTAGAAGATCATAACTGGAAGCAGGTTTTAAGGCAGATCTGTAGGACCTGCTTAGGTGCAGGCAATAGGGGTTTAGATTTTTGCCAATATGTAACCTGTATGAGACTTAAGCAAATGAAAACTGCGCTTTATTTTAGTGGTTAACAGATTGGTGTGAGCCTAGAAGTATTATGTAAAAAAACCTGACAGAAGTGAGGATGAAAGGAGCCAGGCTTGCTTCTCTGGCCAAAACAACAGTTACAGTTTTTTGGAGCTGGGATGACAAGAGGGTTAAAGAAGGAATGGCGAAGCCACAGGGATGAAACAACTGTTAGTTAGAAACAAACTGAAAAGAGGAAGAGAAACGAAGTGCTCAAACAGGGAGTAATTTATTATTTTTTTTTTTAACATGTAAGGTTATTGGAACACTGTGTGGATGTTGTCCATTTTTAAATCAGAAACAAGTAAACAATAAAGCAGTTTTGGAGCCTTTTGTGCCTAGGTGACTGGTTTGAATTTGAATTACGATGACAGAGGATGTAAGTTATTACCCTCTGCCGGCAATTTTGGTCTTATTCCAGGTCTTAGTGAATCTATGCAGGTGATGATAAAGCTACTACCCTAAATGACACTCCTGTTAAGCTGCCTCTGCTCAGAATCCAGCAGTGGTGTTTCCT
This sequence comes from Psilopsiagon aurifrons, assembly GCA_025447955.1. Taxonomy (NCBI): domain Eukaryota; kingdom Metazoa; phylum Chordata; class Aves; order Psittaciformes; family Psittacidae; genus Psilopsiagon; species Psilopsiagon aurifrons. The sequence continues at coordinate 1,161 of JAOEHY010032171.1, forward strand.
GCTAGCTGCCCCCTCTAGTAATCACCCCCGGAGGTAGTCGCTGGCAGCTTCAGAGTGAAGCATGTAAGTGCAGTTTTACACATAAGTGGCAACGAGATCTCCTGTTGTGAAGCGACTTCTGTCTCATTATACACCTGTGTCTTGGACTATTATTAAAAAAAAAAAAATTCTATTTCGAGTAATACAATACATACATGATTGTGTAAGCACAAAAAATGAGATTCAGGGTGTCCCTTTTTTTAACAAATTGGACTCCAACATCAACTCCTTTCAGTGAATGTAATGCATTTTATAACACATTGTATAAGTCCCAGAACAGGACAGTTATGTGAGTGCCTCAGCCTTCTTGGATGTAGACTTTTCTATTCTGGTTTTGCTTTGGCTTCAAAGAATCTTATCTGAAAAGTTAAATGTGTCGGGATATTGCAGCAGAGATCTCGCTAATCCTTGTCTGGCTGGTCTAAGTGATACTGATACCACTGATGCATCCTCAAGATTCAGATAATTGCAGAACTAAAGAAAAAAGCCTAGGAGTATCTCTTGAGTTATTAAAGTGGGTGTTTTATTTAAATATATATGTTATGAAAATACTTTATTTTTTAACTGCTCTTTACACTTATTTTAGGACAGATAAGGTCAAAAATGAATTTTTGAAAATGAAATCATTGGTTGACAAAACAGGAGATGGTTTTGTGTATTGAACAAGTTCTGATTATCTGAGCGGATACTGTAGCAAGCCCAGAAATGTATATACTGCTTATATATAACGGTATGTGTTCTCATGTATTGCCAATTTACCTATTTTTAATAAACATTGTGTTTTCTAGAAAGCCTTCTGCTGTGCTTTCTCTTTGTGCATAGTACTGCTTCCTAGGTATGCAGCTTAATGTTCTAGAAAGATTAATGTATAGTTTCTACGGTACCAGTTTTAAAAATATTGCCCCAAGTGATTGTATTTTTTAACTGCATCTAGTCAAGAGTGCATAATTCAAAAACCGCCCATCTATTAATTTGCTTTCTGCTCCCCAAAATTGGAGGAGCTCCCAGAAATATCACTGTCCTGTCATGTTCTGTCTCGATTTAGTTTCAGTGACACTTGTATGTCAATAATTATTATTTATTAGGTTTTTTTAAAATAACACTGTAATGCATAAGACTAATTGTGATGGAAGTGCATGTGTATATTTAAAAATAGCTTGAGGAAGCTGCGAGTAAAGTTGTTTTTATTCAACACAGTCTTGTGTAAGGGACGTTTTGTCATGTGGGAAGGAACAGGATTTGTTGAATAGCTTTTCTTGCCTGAGTAAGAGAATCATTTACCAGATAAACTCTCTGCCTCTCTGTTTCTGAAAATGCTTTTTAGGTTAACCAAAAAAGAAAAAAACCTAAAAGTTTCAAAAACTTGCAGTAGTTTCAGTAGTTCGCCAGTACTCCCATTAGGATGAGAATTTAATTTATTTCAAACAACGTACACGTACAAAACATGAGTCTGTTCCCCAAAGGCTGTGCAACCTGTAATGTTCCATGGCATTTTTAGTTTAAATTGCTTTTTGTTACAAAGCACAGCAGGAACCTGTAGTGTCCTTACTGAATAGATTGTGTGCTTCCACTAACCTAATGGCACTATTTGTGCATAAGATGCAGTGAGACATATCAGAAGTGGAGAGGGATGAAAACAGAAGGAATATGTAACATCTTTTGCAGTAGCAAGAGTAATTAGGATAGCACTTCTCCTCACCTATCACCAAACCGAGACTCGCTGGTTGGCCTAGCTAATACTGGCATATGTAGGCGTTGAGTCATGACAGGAAAAAAGGTATTGTATTTTACTGCAGGATGAGTTTAGGGAGGATTTGTATTTTGCTAAAGCATGTTTGAAAGTGATTGGAGGTCGGCCTTTTTCACCTGGGTGTTGGACCGTGCTGCTGTTCACCTTGAGAGGTGTATAATCAAGTCTGTATGATTCATCATTTGATTTGATCCTGCAGTTCTCACTGAAAGACCATGGGAGCGCCATCTGAATAAAGAGGGAAAAATAGGATATCTATTTTTAAATGGCTTATGAAGACAGATATGGGATCAGCAGCTTCCAAGATGGAAGGTATATCACTGCTAATTCTTTTCAACATGTCACTTAAACTATTTGGCATTAGTCAGTACTTGTGTATTTAATTAAATACAGTGTTTCCAAAAGGTGCATTTATCCTCCAGGCACTCCTTGACATATTTAAAATATATATTTTTACCAACAGAGCCCTCTAGGGACTCCTCCATTCCTTATAATTAGCATATAATTATCACCCAGCAGCTGAAGACATAGTTAAAATTTTGTGATCCCTCAAGAGTTCTTCCAGATTGGCCTTGTGAGGCGTTGGAAAATGCAGCATCCTCCTGTACACAACAGTGTTCCTGAGCAGAGATGTTCAGCGTGTGGGTGAAGTTGAAGGCTATAGGTGTGGATGCCCCATCCCTGGAAATGTGCAAGGCCAATTTGGATGGGGCTTCGAGCAACCAGGTGTAGTGGAAGATGTCTCTGCCCGTGGCACAGGGATGCAAACTAGATGATCTTTAAGGTCCCTTCCAACCTAAACAACTCCATGATTCTCTTGTCAAATCAGAGAGGTCATTTCCTCCCTTAGAGAAATGAGAATGCATCATCAAACACAAGGATGATTTGGATGGGTTGTTTTGGGTTTTTTTTGTTTGTTTGTTTGTTTTTTAATATTAAAAAATGTGACTTGCAGAAATTCCATTTGGTTTTGTTACTGCAGTTGAAATCTTAAGATGTCCTTCTCTGATGAGAGCTGTGGCTTGTCTGGAGAAGCATGTGTCTTGGGAGATGCAGCAATCAATCCCTGTTCTTTTGATAGGGTGAGGAGAAATCGTCCAACCTGGGCTATGGCTTTGTGCTACATGGAGTATGCCAAATAAGTGTCAACATATTTAATAAAGCAAATTAATGTTGTCTCTCAGTTGGGCTTAAGAGAAAAGGGTATGAACATGATTTGTGAAACTCTCATCTAAAAAGCTGTGGTGATGAACCAATGGCAGTTCAAGGCAACTCATTTTAAGCTGGGTGGTACCATGAAAATTGCAGATCCTGTTATTTGGGGAAAGTGAGAGCTTTAAGTGTTGGCTTAAGAAGCTGTATTTTCTGATATAAAATATCCTGGTTCATGAAGTAGAGCACTAATTAGAAGTGAAGATGGCACAGCGGAGGCCCTTTCTAATGTAACTGAATGACCTCTGGGAGGATGTAGCCTGGTACCCAGTTTGGAAGGTTTTGGCTTCCAGAATTACTTGAATGAAAGGCATTTTTCTTTTTCTCCAGTTGCAGCCTATGGTTGAAAACAAATTGTACTTGACTGCATTTGCTGGAGCACTGAGTGCCATGAGAATATAAACTGTTGCAGCTCTTTGCAGCAAGTCAGATTAAGAAAGAATTCCTGAATGTTTTCAAGTTTAGCATCTAAAGCATTTTGGAGATGTGTGTTATCCTGTATTTTTTTTTGTGAGCCTTATGGTAGTGAGTAATACCCATGATAAACGAAGACCCACTTTGTACAGCATATATCCGTGTTGGATGATATATGTGTACAAAACTAAAAATAGGTAGAATGTTACCTGGGATGCCCAAGTTGTAAATGAGTATTGGGTAGCATCTTGGCCTTTAAATTAATGAAGAAACACCCAGTATTTAAACACAGTCACTAATATTTTTGTGTTCCGTACTTAAGTTGAATATTACTGTCATAGTTGCAAATTAATGTTGGTTATTAAGGAGGGAGACCTTAAATACCCCCTCCTGCTCTGTCATACATATAATTATGTCAGATGTTGTTTTGAGCTTCACACAATAATGCCCTGTGAATTGGTTAGATTTGGCAACCAGCAGCTGTACTATGTCCAATTATAACTGTATAGTAAGACATTTTCTCTCGTGCATACCCCTCTATTTCTCATTTTACTACCTAGGTTTATTTTTCTATAGGAATAAGCTACAATGAGTGTAAAAGGAAGCAGTCTTTCAGAAACAAGTTTCCTTGCGTTTCATACAATCAGTATTAAGAAATCTAATGTTGAAGTACCTGTAGATACAAACACTGGAAGAGCAGAGACTTTGATATTTCAGATTAATAGCTGCTAGTGAACTCCAGTGGTGTACAGTGTATGCAGAGAGAAAAAGAACAGCCCTATTTGAAAGCTGTCTTCAGGAGGCCAATTCTGCGAATACAGAATGTGTGTTGTGATAAAAATTGCTTCTACAGTTGTGTGGTGAGCTTGCATTTTTAAACAGATGTTTGTTTGCAGAGCCACATTCTAAATATGGCTACTTTTTAGCAAGTATGGGAATTGGGAAGAGGTATTAGTCAAGAACTGTCAACACTAGTGAAGCAGTCCTGTCTGGTTTTATTGTTTTAATTTATGAACTTTGCACATGTGTGAGGCCCATGTTGTTGGAAGATGCTTACTGTTGGTGTTTAGAAAAAGATGTAACCATGAATCCTTTAGAATTGTGGAGCTGAGATTTTCAACAGGTCATTGGTTGGTTTTTCAAATGAAGCTAGAATACAACCTTTAAATTTAAACCACAGGTTTCTAGATACTCAGATACCTAGATAAGAAATTAAAGTAACTGAGGAGCAGGATATGAAAACTGCAGGCTTAACTGCCATAAGGGTATCAGAATGGCAAATTCTTCTAATTGATTGAATAATAACTTCAGCAGAGGACTTGTCGTTTACATCATGTTGCTTCATAATTGCAGTTTGCCTGTTGCATTTAAGCTGAGATATACAGTACTGAGTTCATATGCGTGGTCTGACACCGCTTTTGACTTGGTGTTAGTTCTTTAGCATCTGGAGATAGTAATGCTGTAACTCATTTTGTAGTTAAAAATGACTGAATAAGCCATAAAGGATGAGGAAAGCAGAACAGTTTTTTGGTAGTAACCCTGTTTTGCTTTAGCAAAGTCGGTTAGTACTTGAGAGGGGAGTATTCCAAGTGCTGCGCTTGTTCAACACTTTGCAACTCCATTAAGTATGTTTTATATGTGTACGAGCTGAAGTAATTACTTTCCATCTTAAAAAATGAGGTATTTTTAAGTAGTGACCTTGTGTAGATGAATGTACGATTAATATTATCTTAGGTTTGAAATAGTGTTGTACCAATCACACACAATCCTGTAAATTACAGTAATGTTCCCCATAATCTTCACTGTATTTCCTATTCTTCCCCAGATAAGGGGATAAAAATGTTTCAGCATCCTTTTCTGGTTTTAGTTATAGTGGTTTAAGTCTTGCAGTGCTCCTAGGCTGAACTTGATATGACCCAGTGTGTCTGTAGCTACCGCTTCTACTTAATTCAAAATGCTTAACATAGGGCGATTAAGAATTGCTGAAAACTTGAATTCTTCTTTTTCTTGTGCTTTTACTCTCAAACAATCTTTACAAAGGGCTGTTTTTGGAGAGCAGAGTACAGTCTTTTGTTTCCGGATAAAATTGATGGCTGCAAGTGAAAGAATAAAGAAGGCTCTCTATTCATGTCCCCCAGCCTTTGTTTCAGTGGGCATTGTTTCAGTTTATAAGAGCTGTTTAGTACATATAGATTGCTAGAAAGGGTGAAAGATTCCCAGGCGCATCAGTGTGGACTTGTTAAAAATCCAGCTATCTGCTCAGCTGCCCCCCCGAGACCTTTTTGTTTCAAGGATATCATGAAATGATTTTTTATTTTTTATTTTCTTTTTTCTCCATCACGGTTGCTTTGAGGTCACCTTTTTGTACAGTAGTTTAAATGTTTTTCTTTCCAATTATGGAAACCTTACCAAACCTGTGATTTGAGTTCTGAAGCTGAGGAAACTGGCAGTTGGAATCGTAATTATTTTTGATTTGCCATCTTTTTATCTTAAAAACTCAACAAGTGGACTGTTGGAGCTTAGCTGCAGATTCAAGTTCCAAGTAGTGTAATCCCTAGGTAGCTTAAACTTTCTTTATGTTTGCTTTCTCTTTAGGATCCCCATTGAAATATTTTAAAGTAATTGCACAGAAGTGAGATACTGGTGTGGTATGTAGGTCACAGTCAAATCCATATTGCAGTTTAAGTTAACCTATCATTTGATAGTTACAAGTTCTCTTACCTGCTGCTTACCTGGATAGTGAATTAGCTTGAGAATTAGGTAGTAAATATTTTTTTTTGGTAGTGTCCATGTTGAGCTGCTCAGTTAGGACCATGTTGGTGCAATGCAGTGTGCTATGAATGCCTCCTTGTGTTAGTGATAAGGTTACTCTAATAGGGGTTGGCATGCTGAGCATGGCCATGTGTGTCAGTGGAGAGATTATGCTCCTGCTGCCTGATCCCTCTTCCCTGAGGGAGCCCTTCTGGTTTGACATACTACTGTCCCACCTCTGTTCTCTGTTCTAATGCTCTCTTTCCCTGAGGTTACTATGGTAAATGTGCATAGCACCATCATCTCTTTCTCCATCTCTTTTTTTTTTTGACCCTTTCCGGTAGGGTTTCTTTGCCAGGTGAACTCAGACGTGCTTCTGTAGCCTTGAGTGGGTCTTCTTGATGGAAAGCCATCTGGGAAAGTAAAAAGGAAAATTAAATTTAAGTCTTGATCAGATTTAGGTATGGCATAGCAGCGTAGTTGCTTTTGCTGTCAAAGACCATATACTACATCTGGGTATGCACATGGATAGGCCTTTACTTGTCATGTAGGTGTGTTCGAGATGCTGTGAGTGCTCTTGCAATTTCTCAGATGTATCTGAGCCCAGGCTGGTGTGGGAGCTGGCCTCTGCCTTGTGCAGCATGAAAAGGGGTTTTGCTATCTGTGGTCACTTAGCCACATAGAAGTTGGGCTGTTGTCTTGTACAGCGCTAAAATGAGACAAAAGCATTTCCCTGCAAAAAAATCTTTCTTGCTGCAGAAAATTGAATGGGTTTTTTTTTATATTTTTTTGTTTTCCAACTAGGTGACAAACTGTCCTGGAAAAGAGCTTCTCTATCAGAATTATCTTCTGAACATGGAGCATTACAGAACAAACAAAGTTTCCAAGTGCTGTATTGTATTTCTCAATAGAAAGGCATTTATGAAACTCCTTGAAAAAGTGATTTGAGGGGAAACTTTCTTAACAAATGAGAGAAAAAAGTTTCATTGGCTCTGTGCTTCCCTTGTTGTGCAAATGTAATAATGAGCTGGTCTCCTTTTAACTTAATGTCCCTTTGAAATAGAAGGAGATTGCATTGGAAACATTTGGCTTTATATGGTGTCCGTTTGAATGCTAGTGCAAATACAAGTTCTGTTAAGTTACTGCAAGTGTAGCATTTTATCTTAGTTTACTTGTGCTGGTGCAGCCTCACATAGAAAAACTCTAAATAAAGTGTTTTAAATCAGTGGTTGGAGTTGTTCCTTTCGAGTAATCTGGCTATGAAAAAGTTGGCAGTGGGTTTTTGTGCAACATTTATTTCCAGAGGAAAGAATGTTTTTGTTACCCCTATGATTCCCCCTTCAACCTCGATGGCTCATTTTGTGGAAATGTTCAGTTGTCAGAAGAGTCAAGATTGTGTATTATTTAGATTTTACCAGACAAGTGGGATTTGTTCCTTCCATTCCAGTTATCTGAAAGATTAACCCTTTGCCCCTGCGGTCCTAATTGCAGTCATTCAGAAACAAAGATGCTGCTTGTACAAGACAGCAGCAAAATGGAGTATGTGCCTACTGGAATGTTTCTCCAGTGAACGAGGGTTGCGAGTATTACATAAATTTTGTCTTGAATTTCAGGCACCGATAAAAGCAACCTGTGAAGATATGTCATGCAAGACAGGATTTCCTGAAGATGTTCACAGTGCAGTGGTGTCAAGAAGTGTACATGGAGGACAGCCTCTTCTCAATGGTATGATTAGAAAACATGCTTTGATACTGTTTTTTTGTTTTTTTTTTTTTTTTTAGTTTTCTCTAGTTGTAACCCTAAATAGCTCCGGAGCACATTTTCAGCTTTAAATAGGGCACAAACTCTTACAGGAAAGAACATCAGCTGCTCTGTGATTATTTTTTGATTGCTGTCATAGGACTTGGAAAATCCGTTGGCATTAGTGGTAGCACATGCACCTCTGTTGGCCGTAATCTGAAAATACTGAGTGTTACGAACCTTCCCATGATTGTCCACTAACTCTCAGCACAGCACTCACACTGCTGTTTCTTCTTCCCACTGACGATACGTATGTCATTAGTCTAAACTTAGAGCCCATGTATGAATGATGAGGATGTAAAGAAAACTCTGTTCTGCTTTATGTCTCCCATAGAAGTACTGCTGTTACACTTGGTACTAACGCTCATATTAATGCAGAGATAGCTCCCTTACTGCTTTTTCCTGGCAACCCAAGGAGAAACACCTGTGGAAAGTAAGACACAGGACAGGCAGCAGCATTAGAGAGTGGATGTCTGTGAACCCTCTGTTGGTGACCTCAGCAGTGGCCTCTGCAAGGGACCATGCCAGGAGAGGGAGGGCAGCGCACTGCTCTCTCACCCTGGCGCCTACCTGCATCTGAATGGCATGGTGCCCAGGATGAGGATGAGCTGCTCCCAAGCTCATGGTGTGCTTGGCAAGTGCAAACCCTTGCTGTCATCAGGGATGCACTGCAGTCAGATCATCTGCCTGCAGGTTGTCCGGGTTGGGAATTCAGTCTGTTGCTCTTTTCTGTGTTTCTTGTTTCTTTTTCAGAGCACATGCTCTGAATCTTTCTTGGGTTTCCCAACCAGTTAAGTTTCAGTATACAAGTTTGTAGAAATAGAACATTTAAAAAAATTTGCATTAATTTGGCTGTTTTCTGAGCTGCTACCATAATATATTTTTTTAAAACTAATTTGGAAATTGTGGAACTAAGAACATTAGTTTTAGATGGTTTCAAATACATCTTAAATAAGTACTAATTTAATTTAATTTGTTGTTTCTTTCACATAAATACAGTTACACAGATCAAGACATTTAAATGAAAAAATTTTAATGAGTCTGCAAAACAAGTCAAGTAAAAGCTGTAGTCTTGATTTTACATGCTGTATGTAACAGTTTCTCCTTAATTATATTTTACAGACCTATTTTGTGCTTTTTTAGAAGCATAATGGAAACCTGAATGCAGGATGAATTGATTAGTGTTAGCGTATTTAAGCGTGAGTTATCAAAGCTTTTTCTGTTCTTTTTCAGGAAGTATATTCTGCCACCACAGACTAACTTCCCTTTTATTAAAGTACAGCTTAGAAATTCATGTATTAAAGTAAATGTTCTGCCAGTTGAGAAAATAATAAAAAGGAGAGAGAATTTTCTCGCTTTCTCACCATATGGGAGTTAATAGATGACTCTTATACACTCATACACTCCTGCAACAGCCATCAGCACTGAGAAAGCCTTTGGTAGGTGATGTGCAAACCTAGAGAGTGGTGGAAATGGGGATGTAGAGCATAGAGAGCAGGAGCTTTCCAAAGGTGTTGCCTTGAAACCACCAAATATTTGTTATTGTTTAATTATCATACTGTCAGTTTATCTTACAATGGAGATCACGCAAGTTTTGAGATCTACCCTGTCCCGTGAAAGTCCTATTCAGTCTTCATGGAATCAAGACCCTTTCTGCAGTTTCTCCCCTTTTTTTGTCCACCACCTGGGGACCATAGTGGACTGCCCACTAATTCTTTGTTGACATTGTTCATGCAAATCTGATGATAGTGACTGACCAGCTTTAACTAAGTCTGAACTAGGAATGTAGGATGGCAGACTAACTTCCTTTCTCATTAGTCATCGCATTCACACAGTCTCTTCCCTTGCTTCTCAGAAGTGAGTGAAGCATGACTCTTTTGTCCTTGAATGGTATTAAAGCACAGAGCATTTTCAGGAAGTAGGAATTGGAAAAACTGCATGAGGCATACACATCGTATCAGCTGGTTGAAAAATGACCTGGGGGAGTTTTTTCCTACCACCGTTTCCTCAGCTGAATTACTGCAGTGGTTAATTCTTTTGAAAATTCTGACATGCTTATAAGCATATAATTTGCTGGTTACACATAAACATACAGTCCATCATTGCATAGCTTTGACTTAAATTTAATTACACTGTCGTTTTGAAATACTATTGTTGTCAAAAGCCTGTTTTCTGGTCATTTAACTGGATTCAGATGATGCTGCAAGTTAAGTGTAGTTGGGTGATACTTATTTCTTAGGAATAACCATAGGCCTGATTCTGATCTTAGTTGTCTCACCTCTCTTACTGTGTAGAATAATAGAATCATTTGGGTTGGAAAAGGCCTTTAATAACATCAAGTCCAACTATTAATCTAGCACTGTCAAGTCCGCCACTAAGCCATGTCTGTAGGTGCCACATCTACACATCTTTTAAATATTTAACCGCTACCCTGAGCAGCCCGTTCCAGAGCTTGACAACCCTTTTGGTGAAGAAATTTTTCGTAATATGCAACTTGGAGCTGTTTCTTCTCCTGTCACTTGTTCCTTGGCAATAATAGACTGACACCACCTTGCTGCAACCTCCTTTCAGATAGTTGCAGAGAGCTATAAGGTCTCCCTGAGCATCCTTTTTTCTAGGCTAAGCAACCCCAGTTCCCTCAGCTGCTCCTCATCAGACTTATGCTCTAGACCCTTGACCATCTTTGTTGCCCTTCTCTGGACCTGCTCCAGCACCTCAGTATCCTTTTTGGAGTGAGGGGCCCAGAACAGAGCATAGCATTTTGGGGTGCGGCCTCACCAATGCTGAGTACAGGGGGACTATCACTGCTCTGGCCCTGCTGACCACATAGTTCTGATTCAGGTCAGGATGTTGTTGCCATACTTCCATCTAATCTTCTGCCAGCTGTTGACCAACAACCCAAGTCCTTTTCCAAGTCCACCTTTTCAAGCCACTCTTCCCAAAGCCTGTAGTATTTCATGGGATTGCTGCAACGTGAGTGCAGGACCCGGCACTGGGCCTTGTTGAATCTAGTACAGTTGGCTTCAGCCCATCTATCTAGCCTGTCCAGATCATTTTGTAGAGCCTCCCTACCCTCAAGCAGATCAACACTCCTGCACAACTTGGTGTTGACTACAACCTTCTCAAGGATGTGTTTGATTCCCTCATCCAGATCATTGATAAAAATACTAAACAGGACTAACCCCAATCCTGACAAGTAGTGGGCAACACTACTTGTGACTGGTTGCCAGGTGGATTGAACTCTATTCACCACCGCTCTTTGTGCATGGCCATCTAGCCAGTTTTTTACCAAGTGAAGAGTATGCCTGTCCAAGCCATGAGCAGCCAGTTTCTCCAGGAGAATGCTGTGGGAAGTGGTGTCAAAGGCTTTGCAAAAGTCTAGACAAACAACCCCCACAGCCTTTCCCTCATCCACTAAGTGGGTCACCTTGTTGTAGAAGGAGATCAGGTTATTTTTGAGGGAGGGTTGGACTTCTTCCTGTCATATTAAAAAAAAAATGCTTTTAATTCATAATGGCTTTGTTTATTTGTATTGCTAGGATAGTATGTCAGCATGTATTAGTTTCTCCTTCTGTGCACGAGAGCATGAGAGGCCACATCTTCAGTTGTTATCAGTGTGTTCAGATGTCACAATATGTGAAAAATCAGTGGAACAATGTATTCAGAATTGGAAAAGGGAAATGCCCCCACATTTATTAATGTTGTATTGCTGTATGTAGTAGTCGGAGAAAAAAAAAGTTAAAGAAGGACTTCTGTTCAGCATGTTAAATGCCTTTGCTTGTGCAGGTTTTGTTGTAGTTCTGTAGTTTATCCAAGAAAAAGTACTTGTGGCAGTCTGATATGCCTGTTTATCTAATCTTTGTTCTATATCCTACAAATTTTAAGATACAAATAATGATTTCTGCTAAAATCATTCACCTAGGAAGATTACTTGAATGTTTATTTGCTGTATAATATCTTAGAGATTCTTACTCTGTTAATTTCTTTTAATAGTTTCTTATCTTTCAAAGACTTTAACAATGTCCATCCTGTTAGAGAATGCATGATTTTAGTTTTCCGCTAAGCAAATTCATTGTCTAGACACAATTCAGATGTATCCTTTGAGCATTGTGTAGCCATAAAATATTTCTAAGCACTTTGAGTTGCACAATGATAAAGGAAAAAAAATGTTTTGGTGTTGATAACTGAGGTAAGTGGTGATTATGGATGAGTAACAGCACGGTTTCATGAGCCATTTAAGTCAGAGGGAGCTCATGCTGTTGCCAAAAGAGGCACCCTTACGCCTTCCCTCCTCTTTGAGCCTGGTACCAAGTGCTCATGAAACTGTAAAATGAACGTGGTTAGCTAATTTATCTGGTGTAATCTCTCACTCCTACGCCTTTAGATTTTTGCTAAAAGATCTTGTATGCTTAAACAGAGCTGAGGTGTCCATGCTGCCTTCTCTCTTCTAGCAGTGAAATGCTTAGAAAATACTTGTTTTGATGCTTTCAGACTGAGTGACCAAACTTTATTTTGGCATTTCCACTGACTTGTAGTTTAATATTGAAAATACCAGTTGATCTGAAACAACACAGAAATGCATTGCGGTGCTCAGGCATTGCCTGGTGTTAAAGAGTGACTGATGTTTCTTTGTGATGTAGTGGAAGTTACATGGGCACTGACTGTCCCGGATGAAGCCACTTCGCTTCTTTGTGAAGTGCTGGTGGTGTTTTATCATGCTACATAGAAATTCCCATCATCAGCTAAGAATAAAATTCCTTTAAAAAAAACCACCATGCATAAAACTGAAGACAACAGCATATCTTTTAAGGCTTAGGTCTTGTTCTTTCCATCAGCAACTCGTACACAACTGTATTCTTACTGTGGTAGCTTTGATATTCTGGTGCATGTGAACAGGAGAGCCAGAGAAAGTATTTTAGCAAAATCGTATTTCCAAGAGGAAAACTTGTCTTCCCTCTCCCTGCTCCCCCCCCCCCCCAAAACAAAAAAAAATAAAAAAGGATAACCGCTT
>JAOEHY010032171.1:14228-34412 GCA_025447955.1 Psilopsiagon aurifrons
GCCTTAAGCAAAAAGGCAAGTTGATAGGTTCCTTCCAGGAAGACAGAGACAATCTCAAAAGGATCAGGTCTCTCTATGAGTTGCTGGCAAGCTGGGAAAAAAATGCTTCAATTCTTCCCAAATACATCGTTTACTGAAATTCTCTTCCTGTACCCTTACCCCTCCCCCCCAAAAAAAAAACCCCAAACCACCACCATTCTGGTTATTTTAAGCCTGAGTGGGAGGGAGAATTATTTTTTTTTTTCTGCAGAAGCTTATGTTGCGGAAAAATATAAGTATATAGTATATTCCCAGTCCTGCTTAACATTTAGTAGGTTTAGTTTTGCCCTCTACCCTGTGAAGCAGAATAAATTTTAATGCTCTTACTTGGTGATGTTGTGGCTTGTTTTATTTTGTTGTATTTGCATTCCAGTTCTAAGCCTCTTGCCTTTCTAGTCCTTTTCCTTTTCAGCTTTACTCTTTTTCATCTTCCCATAGCCCATAGCATCCTAAATTCTCCTGTGCCAGTACTGAGCTTACTGTCCTGGATTGGAAGAGCTGCTTCTTTTTGCTTCAACTACAGTAGCACAGTGCCTGTTTTATGATGCCTGTGGTCTATTCACATACCAAGCTCTTAATGTATTCTCAGATACTTGTCCCCTGAAAATCAGAGCTTTCTTTTGCGGAAGCAAGTGGTTGCTTTTGTTGAGATGTGGTTTCTTTTTCCCTACTTCTTAGTTAAACATAGAATATATGAGTATATATAACATGTTCACCTTGCTGAACAGTGGTGAAATGTCTGCTTAAATGGTGACCCCTTTTTTCTCCTTTTAGATTCTGTAAAGTTGTACATTTAATTCATACATGATACCCGCTTTTACTCTTTAGTATTAAGCGGCTGGTTAATGTTGGTATTTTCTCATTGCAAGTTTGTATCTAGAATGTTACGTATATGTAAACATATATTACATATGTATTATAAAAAAAGAGAATAAATCCAAGTGGTGAAATTCACTGATGTGTTGGATGTGTGCAAAGGACAAACATTTCAGAAACATTAACTCCATTGTCCCTGGGTAGACCATAAAGCTGTTATGGAATGACTGTATACTAAACAAAGTGTTTGCCTTTTATGGAATATTTGTACTAAAGGTGGAAATATATTTTGTAGTAAAACCAAAATAATTCTAAAATGCACTATTCTGTCCACTTTCCTGAGAAGAAACCTGACTCACCCTTATTCCCTGCAAAAGGAACATTGCCTGTGTTTCCACTGTAGACTCTTAGAAGTACATCTTGATAAAGAAAAAAATAAACTTGCAGAGCAATTATAGAAATCCTGAACGGTTGCAGTGTTCTGGGATGTGTAAATTACTATCTTAGTTAATTAGTCCAGCTATGCTAGTAATTTCTGTTTATGGTGCATTTACTTGGAATGTACTGAATTAATTACTACCTATTCTGTTTTCCTATATTCAGCTGGTGTCTTATGAGGATTTCAAATGTAGTGTCCTTTCTGTGTGCAGAAGTATGAATTATGAGAACTGAGTTGTCAGCTGCCCCTATAAGCTCTGGGCATGGCTCGGCAGGGGATGGCAAAGATGTTTGTTTCTGCTTCTGAAGCAGGGTCTAGCTTTATACTGTTGGTAACACCATTTAGTGTTGCCTGAGCTCAGTTTTAAACTCTGCCATCTGGCCCTGATTCCCAAGGGGCCATTATTTCTTCTGGAATTGCTAATAGTTGGAGCCTTCTCCAAGACTGATGTGTGCTGTAGGGGAGGCTGGGAAGAGTGGTGTTTGCAAAGCTGTGCAGAAAGCCTACCCGGCAGACAAAGGTGCCCTTAGGTAGGAGGGTCTTATCTAGTGATAGAATAAAAGTTGCTTGCAGCAGCTGCATTAAAAACAAAACAAAATTTCTTTATGTGGGTGGACTAATATATGAAATCCACGAATCAAAAACTCAGGTGAGGCCATCTGGTTTAGCCTGAGACACATGGTATGTATAATGACGCATTTGAGTTCTCATTTAAGACTACTGTGCATCTTTCATTGACTTATCATTTTTCTGACAATCTGGAAGACAAGTTTACTGGATCATCCTATTGAACTGATATAGGAAATGCCCTTTAATCCAGAACATACTGCAGTACTACATGGGGTAAATTCCAGTGGTAGTTAAGCACTTAATGACTACATTAAATCAGATACTGCTGTGTTGAAAACTTGTATGTCAATCAACAAATCCAAGTGCAGTTTGAACTGCTCTGATTTTGGTTGAACGCAGTGAGGCAGATTTCATTCATTGCTTTGGGTTGAACTTGTGACACTCAACATGGGGGCATTTTTTAATTTGGAAATTACAACTTTTGTAAGCATTCACTTCCAGATTTTTAGGGCATGTCTTAGGTATCAGAGTCACCCCTGCTGAACTGAGAAAATAGAAAGGGCAGAAGGAAGGTACAAGGGAACAGGTTTGGGTGGAAGGGAAATTACTAGAGCTGCTATTCTCTTCTAGGCCACAGAAGGAGTAACTGGCGTTTGGTACTCCTTAAATCTTTCCAATTTAACACAACACACAGTTTTCTACTCTTTTCCTTATACCCCAGCTGAATGCCTCCAGAGGGCAAGGAGAGTAATGTTAGGGGATGAGTGGGTTGAATCTCTGTAGTAGAGAATGAGGCTGAGGGAAGGGAAAGGGGGGGGGGGATCAGAAGAATCCAAGTTATGAAGGATGCTGGGATGAGTGGAAGAGTTAGTAGAGACTTGCCTGGTGTAGTTCAAGGAAGAAAAGGAAAGCACAGGTTTTCAGTAACTCTAGAAAGAACGGAGAAACTTGGCATTGTTTGAGGGCTTAAGGGCAGAAGCATCTTAAGGTAGAAAGGAAGATATCTTGGAGTACTTCCAGATTTCCTCATGACATCCAGTTTGAGCTAGTCATGGGCATCTGATATCCCTCCTAAAGGCGATGCCAAGGACTCAGTGGAGCTCACCAAAGTGAATTAAGTGAGCATATAGAGCTGAGAAGCTTTCCTAAGAGAAACTGCAAGGCCTTTTTGGCATCAGAATGACCACATGATGCCCACATCTTCCATTTTTTTTCAGTTTACACTAATGCCAAGAAACTTAATTATTTGAGCATTCAGCCAAGATCAGAACATGCATAAGAGCCTTTTGAAGATAAATGGATCTTACAGCAAGAAAATCAAGTTCACTGAAGAAGTATTTAGAGCTGCGCATCATGGCTTCTCCGCTGTTCTGGAGGCAGCATTGGGTTTGAGCACTCAGTCCATCAGTGTCTATAGAGTGGTCTCAAATCCCACTGCTGCTTCTTTCTTTCTGCAAGTGAATTGGTACCAGTAATGTTATTTTCATTGTTTCTCACCTTCATTATAGATGTGCAGTTTAAGTGCATGTGAAAGCTGGGAGAGGATATACCAAAAATGCATCTTTCTTGCCTGGAGCTATAATTACATCACAGTGATGCAGCTGCTGGATGAATGAGTTAGATCAGCAAGTTGATATGTCTGAAAACTATTTGTTGTAAGGTAGTTCTCCCCTGGGTCAGCTTGCTTTGGTGATTTACTGGGACCTGCTATGGAAAAGGGGATGAAATTAATGAGAAAAAGGAACCTGTTGGGGGTAATAAGAGAAAAGGAGGTCATAGCTGAATGAGGCTCCACTGTGTTGAATTCCCTGTTAGGCTTTTGGTTTTGTATGGGGTTGTGGTTTTGTGTTGTGTGTGTTTGGGTTTTTTTCCCCTCTTTTCTTGCTGCAGTGCAACTGGGAGCTTTTTTCCTCCTGTTATAATTTATTCCAGCTGAGGATCAGCTCCCTGCCCATCCCTTGCGGCTTGCTGCATCACAGCCCCATACAGGCGTAGCAGTGGACTATGGTGGCGGTTCCTGCTAGGTTACAGATGACAGTGAGCAATCTCATTAACCTGCCAGCCCAGCTGCAGATAATCCTGGAGAACCAGGACACCCAGCACTGGCTGTGGCTGCCATCCCTATCCCCACTGCAACCCCAGCTTGCCAGTGGGCACTGATGCTGCAGGCAGAGGAGTAGCACAGCATGGCTCAGGTGCATCTTAGTCTCCTGTAGAGCTTCAAAAAGTGGCCCATTTTGATGTTTTCCTGTTCCCTTTTACCCTCTTCTGGGTTTGGCACATACTATGTTCTTACGTGCTCGCCTGCAGAAGTAAGCTTGCTCTTGTGCACTGTGCTGCCTTTTAAGAAGTAGGTTTTGGTTGGTTTTGAAGGTTCATGGCACATGCCTCTCAGATTGTGGAGAAGAGGAATTATTTAAGACCTTCTGTGAGTTCCAGTTTAACATTCTTTTAAATAGGAAAGTTATGAATCCCTAAAAGCATAATTTGTAACATAAAAGCTATCAAAAAGCAGTGCAAGCTGTTAAAGTGTTTAAAAATTTGATTCTCTGCAGTTTAAAATGTGAAATAAATGTACACTAATTGTTTTGAATGGAGATGAAGATGGTGTTTGAAGCCAGTCTTTAAAGGAATTAGTGAGATGGCACAGCAGTTAATGGTGGAGCACTATTTTTCTGTAATGGGCTCAGCAATGTTCTCTAATTAGCTTGCAAATTGATATTCAAATACAAGTAAACTGGCAATCAAATACAAGCAAAACATCTATGTAAATAGAATATGGTTTCTGCAGTTAGCATACCTGTATTGAAATTATGTGTGGGTGGAGGGTAAGCTCTTAGTTGTTTTCCAGCATGGAGCTTTTATTAATGGTGGCTCACTAGTTTTGTTAGGTCAGGGTTTTGGTTCAAGCACATGAAAAGAGGAAAAGAAAACAATATCCCTTTTCTTCCACAAGCAAGTGGTGTTTAACATTAGTAAGATAATACTGAGTGTGTAGAAGGTGTGTCCTGTATTCATTTCTTTCAGGTTTTGTCAACTAGTTAAACATACAAGATTTGATGTGTAGCTGAGTCAGTGGAGATTCTTCTGTTGATTGTCCTGGATTTGGATATGCTTATGTTCGTTATTGTTGCTATATGGTATAGCCATTTAACTTTTCAGCCTTTTGCCAGAAACTGGATGCATAAAATGTTATTTATGTTTGTGTTGTGGAATTTTCTGCTACATAAAGTACAAAGTTCATAAAGTTGAATTCAACTCAATACCTGGCTCAAGCAGTTTGTGAATTTTTTTACAAAGGGGAACCATACAACAAAGCTTATGCATAAGAGCTGTTGTGGGAAAAGATAAATAAATATCATGCATTTGAAATTTGGCTTTCAGGGTCTTTTTAAATTCGTTATTCTCTAATCCATGAAATATCTCAGTCATTGACACACTGTTGACTTGCTAACTGGCTTCTAAGTGTAATGTTTGTTGATAGGTAGAACTGTGACTATAGCAATGAGTCAAGTATGCGGTTTTATCATACCCCATACTTCTTCCATCAGTTGTCCATGGTGTGTGTTCTTCATCAGTCATCTTCTATACCGGGAGTTCTTTGGAATGCACTTGCCTAAATCAAAATCTTACCCCTGTGCATTCATTAAATCCATTATTGTTTGCATAGATTTAGCTTTCAGTGCTGGCTATGGTCTGAGTTCTTCAAGGGAAAAAAAGCCCCAAACAAACCCAAAGGCTAAAAACCCTTGTGTTAAGAGTGTTTTGTAAAGCAGCTAGTATGCTTTTTACACCACAGAAATAATACGTCAGTGAAAGCCTCTGGCTTTCCAGATCAGCATGTGCTTTTCTGTTCAAATAACAGCAATTTTCCCTTTACAGTGCTGTAGTGCATGTTTGTGCTTTTATAAAAAATTGATTAATTTGATTATCAGGGGATGGCTAATGGGGGAGTGCACGGTCCCTTGGAGGTCACAGGTTCAGATCCAGATCCTGTCATCTGCACCCAGTGACCATAACGGTAGACGCTCAATATGTTATGCATGAAGAGCTGTGGTTGGATTGGTTTCTTCTGAAGGAGTTTATGTTGAAAAGGTGCTTGTTATGTAAGAGCAGGAATACTGCTGAAATTAGTGGAAACTGGGGCAGGACATGCAGATAGGGAGCATTTGTATGAAGGTAGCTGGAGAAGGTCAATACTGTAGTGCTTTCCAGACGGTCTAGAAGAGAGAAGCAATGAAGTGGAGATTTTAACCTCTTGCAGTGTGTTTATGCAGAGCTGAGATACATTAGGACAGGAGTTTTAACAGCTTGGAGGAGAAAGAATATCTAGCGTTCCAGGTATCTGAGGTGTTTTTTGGCTACCTGGAATTGATTCAGTGTGTGAACCAGAACCATAGTGAAGTCTGTATTGCATTTGAACTTACAAAAAAACCCCAAATAAACAATAAAGAAACCCCCTCTTAATTCTTACACTGCATGTCACTGTCTGCACTTGTGAATGTCTCAAGCCTCATTTAATTAAAATTCTGTCATGATGCTTGTGTGCAGAATGATGTGTCAGTATTATAAAAATACATAGTTTTCCCCTTAGAGGAGGTGATCTTATCAGTTGTTATATCTGCAAATGATCGGTTAAGTCATTTCCTCCTCCTGATTTTTTGCAGCAAAGACTCTGTAATTTATAGATGCTGAAAAAAAAAAAAAATTCCAAAAAGCCAGAGTAGTCACTAAAAGATTTTTTTTAGCCTTCAGTGGATTTGTTGTTTAAAGGAAGCAAAGCTTGCAAAAGCCACAGGTGCCACCTGGCTTCAGGACCCAATTTTGCAAGCAAGTAGTCTGTTTTGTGATCCCAGCAAAGCTTCATGTGGCTGCTCCAGTTTGCTGAGCAGGACGTGGCACAGGTATATGAAGCGTGGCTTAAGTTGGCCACCGTCTCTGAGTCTGTGGGTTTTGTACTCCAGCTGATTTTAAATGAGAAGTAACAGGGCTGTACTAGTTTTGACTTGTGTATTCCTCTTAAAAACAAAATTACTCAAAGATTCTTATTTTTTAAATGCTTTTTTCATTCAGGGCATCATTAATAGACTGAAGA
Source organism: Psilopsiagon aurifrons (assembly GCA_025447955.1). Lineage (NCBI taxonomy): Eukaryota > Metazoa > Chordata > Aves > Psittaciformes > Psittacidae > Psilopsiagon > Psilopsiagon aurifrons. The sequence continues at coordinate 21,188 of JAOEHY010032171.1, forward strand.
AGTAAGCTCTGAATATTTGTTCATGTAAGTGACTTACCAGCCTTCATGTGGTACTTAAACTTTTTGTCCAGTGTATGAATAAGATCTTGGGAAAAGCTGGCTTTGAAAAGTACTGGAAAGTGATTGTGTGATCTCTGTTGTCATACCATAGAACTCTGCCTGGGTCCTCTTGAGGAGGAAAATGTGTTGTGTTGACTCACTGAGTGATGCGCAGCTGTGGTAAGCAGGGCTGGGCAGGGACCAATCGATGGATGCGGGTCCCTTTGTTTGATAGATCAATACACTGTAATGAACTCAGTGCGCCACTTCCCTGGTAAGGATCACTGCAGGGGATAGGAAGGTTCCTGTTTTTCTGGAATGACTCAAACTGAAAATTATGTTTGAAGATTTTTTTTTTTCTATTATGCAGCGATTTAATAACCTTTCTTAGTTTCCTCCACAAACTCTGAGGACTGTAACACAAACTCCTCAGTTATCTGTGAACTGTGTTTTTCATGATGGTTTCTTTTTGAAAATACCACAAAATACATCTATAACCACTTCAGTTAGAAAGAAATCTAAAAGGATTTTGGGATACTTGGTTGTCAATTTGTTTCCTGGTTGTTGTTGTTGGAGATGGTCTGTGTTTACTTCTCTGGCACTTAAACAATTAAAATACTGTGAAGGTGAGCCTAGCAGATGAGCAGAGTCTGGTAAGGGTTTATGTAGTTCCCTAGATGTGTTTTTTTTAATTGCAATATTTCTTGTAAAGCATAGCTTTATAGAAGGTGTAGAGGTAGATAAATGGTTCGATAAGCTGTTACCCAGCTGTGTTAATAGTGCTGTCAGCCACATGTATTTATGGTGCAGAGAATTTTCCAGGCTGTGCATAGTGTCAGAATGTTATTGAAGGTCAAAATACAGTTTGTTTGCTTAGAGGCCTCTGGTTTTGTTTGGTGCTAGACTTCTCCAGTCTCTGTTTGTATTACTGTTTTAGTAAGAAGCTTGCTGTCTTTGATTTAAAATTTTTGCTAGCCGAGCACTGATCTGCCACAGGATAAATTGAATTGAGTGTTCTGTGCCAGAAAGTAAGAGAGGGGAGAAAAGGTCACCTTTGTGTGATAAATGCAAACTGTGTTGATATCGTTACCCATTTTATATAAAATACTTTAAGTTTGCTGATTTTATCAGTAACAAAAAGGAAAATGTTTTATTAGCAAAAAGGAAATATCAGACAAGTCTTCAAAAGGAGCTGGTGATGCCAAGAGTATGGTTTGGTCTCTTACTCTGTAAGGGACAGGCAAGTGGGTTTGGGTTGTTTGAGAATGTACCTGCTTAGTTATGATAAAATGGTTGGGGGATTAATACTCATTCATACAGTGTCTTTACTGCCTTTCTGAGCTCATGCACGTGAAGATGAATGTGGTATTTCTTATCTTTTGAATTGATGCACCTACAAAACATTCTAAAATAATTTTTCTTGAATATAGTGAATATGAAAATTAAAATTCTGCTGGTAAAATGTTTTTGCTGCAGGCTGCAGAATTTTTAGTGGTTCCATGACTTGAATCATCAGGTGTCCAGAGCCCTCTGACATGGATGTTGCAAGTTCCAGACAATATCACGTCTTAAAAAAGCCACCAAAAAACAAACAAAAAAAGAGATCGTTAACTTGTCTGTGATTGAAAGGCTTAAAAGATGCTGTCATGTGGGGTTATTGACAACAGCCAGAAATATTAGGAGGCCAATTTAGGAGATTGATTGCCCCAAGCTCCCTAGTATTAAGAGTATAGTTCTACCAATTTAGAGCATATAAGAATTGCGGAGCAGCAGCTCCCAAAGAGGGAACTGTATCTAGTTAGCAAGAGACCAACATTAAAAAGATGAGTCCATATAGTAATAATTACTGATACTAATCCTACCTGTGCCTCACTCTCCCAGACCTAAATAGATAGGGAGGTTTGGTGCAAAGGCACTTTTGTTGCTGTGGGTAAGTGGTGACATGAAAACTTGGTCAGTGGTTTTGTTAGTTTAACAGGTAGCAGGACCAAAGGGTGGAGGAAGGAGGGCAGTGCGGAAAGAGCCATTCTGATGCAGGACTGTTGGCACTACTTAAGTAAGTCACACTTAAGAGGAAGAGACAACCCAGTACTTCTTCACTGATGATGGAGGAGCTTGGGCAGATTCGCCTTTTCATGTCGAAGGCTGAAGTTCTGTATTACAGTTAGTGATATAAGGCTATATTACTGTTGGAGAGGAAAGTCCCACAGCTCTTCTTAGCCCTACCCAGATGTCCAAATGCTTCTTTTGCAGTGGATGTAGTGATTGTAGAGCTTCAGTATAAATCAATGCAGAGGGCTGATCAAATGGCAGGCTTACCCTGGAGCGAGAGGAATGATACTCCCTCGAATCAGCTGGGTGAACTGAATTCTCCTGCAGCTCTGCTGCAGTGGCTTCTGGGAGAAGAGAGATGGGAGGCTGCAAGTCTACCTCCTTTAGCAGCTTCCTCTGCCTAAATGCTTTTAATTGTCACACTGGAAGTGCATCCTGGGCTCTGTCTGTATATATTGCTCATCCTCTCCTGAGGTCTTCATCCTTCATCTTTCACTGGCCAACAGTATTGCTTTGCTGTTGTTTCTTCAGGGCTGCAGAGGCAGAGTGGTTGATCTGAACACCCAGTATGCAAACGAGATGACCTTTTTGCTGTGATTACATTTTTTTAATGAGTATATAAATCATGGATATTTCACCAGTAATTCAAACCCTTCTGTGAAATATGAGGACATCGTGCAGCATTTTAATCTTTTCTCCAGTCTGTCCAGTCCTTTTCTCTCTGCTGTGGTCATCCAGCAGTAAGCCTCTCAAGAAACAACAGTCTCTTCAGACAAGAAGTGGCATATGTCTCACTGCAAATCTGCAAAGCAAAACGAAGCAAGCAAAGCTGACTGCTGTAGTTGTAAGTCACGTCTACATGCACCCCTTCTTGAGCTTTTTCTTGAGTAGTCCTCAGTCATGTAAAATATGACAGTCCATCCATGCCACTCCAGAGGCTTCAGCGGCATGCTTGCTCCTGAAACTTTTTTGTGTGAAGGGAGAGCTTTTGAGGGACAGCTCTGCTGGAGCCTTCTGCCGTAACTGAGGATGCTGCTGCCTCCATGTATCCATGGTAGCTCTCTGCTGGAGGCTGCCATCCTGCAGTAAGACTGATGACGCAGGTTGCCTTCTTGGGCTTTGCCTCTGAGGGTCAAAGCCTCCTGTGAATTATCAATAAAGATGTGCTGACGCCAAGGGAGCAGCAGAACTAGAGCAGCAAGACAAGGATGAGCGTCTCACTAGGCATTGTCCTCAGCAAAGAGACAAGATAGGCTGGGAGTGGTAGCATTTCGTAGGGGGAAGCTGGAAGAACTCCAGGGCTCCCTGTTTGGTCACAGAGACTTGTGAATCAGTCTTCAGAGAGTGGTCTGGAGCTGTATACTGTGCTAAGTTCCTATGGTGGTAGGGCTTGATGCCCTTCGGCTAATGCTGAAATCTCATTCCAGGTGTTTATACGGTGGCTATGGAGGTTTAAAAAATTAAACATTTCCTATGCTATGTAATAATTTGATTTAAGATTGGGTTGAAAACAAAAGAATGTTTCTTTTTATAGCTGAAGACTGAGTTCTTTTTAACAGCATTTTTAAAGCTTTGTATTAAGAAAAAAAAAAAAAGGCTTTTAAACTTTATCTACTCCAGAGATCTTTATATAGCACAATCTACTTCTCTTAAATTAGTGGTCAGCATAAAAGTAATTCATCAAAACTGCTGGATTTATGTGAGTATAAGTGTGGTATAAGAAAGAAGAAAATTAGTTCCAGAGTTTCTGAGAGTACTTGAAATTTGAGGCAACTCTGGCTAGTCTAGGATCAACCACAAACCTAGTAAGTTCCTAGTATTTAGGGCTTTTGCTTTTTTTGGAATATCTATCTCAAATGGGAAAGGGAGATTCTGTAGAATCTTCAATAGAACTTACATTCTGGAAAAGATTTGCAAGTTATTTTTATGTATGGTATGTGAATGTTACAGGGAATGACAGATGCTGGATTCCTGTTCAGGGATGGATAGGCATCAGGATGTCTCTGGAGACTAATAATTAGTGTGCTTTTGTGTATGATGAAGAACAGAATGGATCTGATGGTACAGGTGTATTTGTTCAAAGATTTTTTGATACCTGATTTTATTTTAATCTGAACCAGTGGTTAGGAATTCTGTTGCTTGCTTTTGCTTATGATTTAAAAATATTTTCCTAATACTGGCTTTCACTTGTTAGATGCTTGATAGTACATTTTAATTAGAATACTGATGTGCAAATTCATAATCTAAATATCCAAAGTTACATTAGTGTTTCATACTGGTTTACATGGACTATTTATTTGTCCTTGACTTGTAATGAGCTTATTAGCTACAAGCTATCTCCATGCCCATGGGCAGATCCTGATTCTAAAAGTAAAAGCTGACAGCTGTGGCCAGAGGGGGCTTTTCAATGCAATACAGTGTGGCTTTGCCAATAATTTTAATTTCCTAAGAAGACTTTAAAGCAGGAGAGGGAAGGGGGAGGCAAGGGGGCTTTCATTGTTGAGTCAAAAATTAATGTAATTTCTTTTTCATTAATTTTCCTGTACATTTTATATACTTTGTTTTTTTAGGAGAACATTGTGAAAACAAATCTGCAGTATTTAGACAGATGTAGTACAGAATTATTTCCTCATCTGGATTCAGTGACTGCCTGTCTTGCGTGGGTGAATACTTGTCATGGTCCAGAACTTCAGAAGTAGACTGGAAACAAGCAATTTCAAGTAGTACTAGAAATTTTATAATGTTCAGGTTTTCTGGAATGCTGTACAAGGCACTGAATGCGAATGGTATGTTTTAAAAGAATCGTTTTTTATATACTTGCATCTGTCCACCTATTAAGTGGCGATCAATAAATAGCTCATGATAGATAATGTGCAGCTCAGTCTTACTGCGAGTATTCTGGGGGAGGAAGGAGGAAAGTCTGTTTTTTCCTTATGCTTGAGAAACAAGCCTTGGTGATTTGATCGACTTCACCATAGCTTTTTCTTGTATTTTAAGTCACAACTTGCAAAATTCGTGGTGAGATGAAATATGGAAATCTGTACTTACCCTCATACTTACCATTACAAGTTAAGACTGGTAGTTAGAGATTACTTTTGTAATTTTTTCATACTTCTGTCAAACTGTGATAGATATGAAAATAAAGTACATCTGTTTTTTCTCAACTATAAATGCAGTGCCTCAATGGCAATTAAGTTATATAGGCTTAGCTCTTGTTAGAAGCTCTCTTTTGGGGTGTTTTTTCCTCATTTACATTCCTGAAGCAGCAGAAATTAGTAACGTTTCATCATTTACAGTCAGCACAGTTACTGCATTCAGAGCTTAAAGTGAATTTCACTTTGTAGAAATTCATGCTTAACATTGAAGATGGATCTTGCTCTACAGTGCTGAAGAGCAGAACATCTTGTCAGCTCATCCTAGCGTAGGAGCTGCAGGGAGCCCTACAGGGAACATCACACTACTTTTTGGGAATTCTTTCACTTTCCAGTCACTGTTGCTGTGGGGAGCAAGAGCCCACATCCTTTTGTGTGCCACTAGAAATGCCAAAGGGTTGGAGGTGATTTGGAGGTGGAGTATTTGCCGTGGGAAAGGTTGGCTGGGAGATGGCACCCGCCAGAAAGATCTTTCCCTTTTTCAGGCACCCTGCTCCCTCAGGAGTGTTTCCTGCCTGCTTTCCCCATCTGTCCAAAAAGGAGGGCCAAGAATTGCCTTTTTAATTTGCCCACAGTCTACTTCCTGCTGAGCCAGGTAGAACCTTGCAGGAGTGAAGAGCACTGGAAGGCCAGGCCTGGATAATTTTTGCATCTCATTGAGTCTGTAAATGATCCAAGGGCTTTGCAGAGCATGATGCAATGCTGGCACTGCCACTTAGCTTTTCTTCTCAGAGTTCATTTGCCCATCAAGATGCATGTCACTCATAACTGTAAAACAACAAAAAGATAAACTAGTGCAAATACTTGTATTTTCTTCCCCTGTCACACAAATCCAGAACAAGTATTTGTGTTGTCTGTCTTTATATTTAAATTCCTCACAAGCTAAATTTCAAAAGCAGTGGCGTCTGGTCTTCAGGGTCACTTTTAAAGATGTCTGACATTGATTTAGGTAGTAAGTACAACTTTGGAGAACTCAAGAGGAACAGGATTTCTAGCGTGAGATGCAAGTTGTGATTTAAAAAATGCAGAGCAGTGCTCACTGTTTAGAGCAGTTAAGCCTGAAAACTCCTATTAAAAATGTTAAATGGACTTTTCAGTAATGCAGTAAATGTGCTGTGTACTAAAGGCTTTGATTTTTAAAACCCAAAACCAACAAACCTTGGTTTTATTTAATCTGCTGTGCAGGCTTTGTCTTTTGTTTCATGCCATTCAACATCTCAGCATGGAATACCAATTTTTGATGCCCAGTCCAGTTGTCATCTTCCATGGTGCAGCCTTTGGATATTGTGCATACAGGAAACTTACCATGTGAATAAGTATGTAGCTCAGACAAAGTGTGAAGCTAGTTAGAAGTCATTGGGTTGCCTTGACAGAAAGAAAACACTGTTTCTTGAAATGTTGCACTTTGTCACAGTCTGTTTATCATACTGCTTGGCTTTGTGCATATTACTGATCAAGGTAGCTTGTGTCCTATCTTTGCTACCGTTCCACATTGGTTTTCCATCTTACCAGCACTGTAGTACCGCAGGTCATAGCAAGATTAATTTCAGCAGTGATCCATCTGAGTTTAGTATGAATTTAGGCTGATGTAGATACCTTTGTATTGTCCACCTGGGAAGGAAAGCTCTGGGATCAAATAGCTCTGAATAGAGCCACATATTCTAGCAAGGTCTTGCTGCCCACCAACAGGCATGATAATGGGGGCAGAGGTGTGGGCAGCTCCCAGGCATTGTGAAGTTTGTGTGGTGTGGGAGAGAGGGCAGTGGGCAGCTGCATTTCCTGAGGCACAGTGTGGCACCAGTTTTACCAGCCTGTACTAATCTCTAAGAGAATTAGACCTGTGCTCCACCCTTGCACTGGGAATAAAAACTCAATAACAATCTTCAAAGTCTTGGGTGACTTGAGATGCATTTCTTAAAAGTACATTTAAAAAAAAGAGTAAAAAGGAAGTCTTGAAAGTAATACTTCTATTGAAGAAGGGTCTAACTATAGAATAAGCTTTCAGTGGGCATCTTGAGTAGAATAGTCTTTTTACAGAAAAATAAGAGAAAAAAAGTCTTCCCAAAGACCCACTCAGCATAAGAGACAGTATAAGAAACCTTAACATAAAGTCTTTTTAAATGTTTGGCTGAAATAGTCCTATGTGAAGAAAAAAGTAGGAAAAATGGGGGAATTCCCCTCACTTCAATTGAGCTCCAGAGTTGAACTTTTCATAAGAGAGAGATTTCAGTAACCACTGATGTTTTGCTCTCAGTGTTTTTAGCATGGAAAAAGTTAAGGATGATTGTTTAACTCCCTCCCCCCCTGCTTTTCAGTTTCTGTTAATCCAGGGTTATGCTTTGGAGAAGGAAGTTTTCTGTTGCTGCCAGTTAGTGTCTGTTCTTTAAAACAGTTGTTTTTTTTAAGTCATGGAAAATAAAATGGTGAGTGAGTGAATTCAGAGTGAGACCAGAAAGTGCATATGCATCAAACTTCTCTTTGAATGATACAGGCACCAGGGCTATTTAAAGCAAATGACATAAGAGTTGTGGCTGTGAGTGATGGCCATTATCTCTAGCTGTTGCCTTGGTGTCAGATCTGATGGGATTTGGGTATGCAGGCACCTGTGCCATATGCCAAGCCACTGTTCTGCTGTAGCTGTGCAGAGGTCAGGTGCTGAAGGCACCTCTGGTCATCTTCAGGCAGCTTCCAGGATGGTCCGAGCAGAAAGCAGCTGTGGTCCCGTGACTTTGTCTCTGGCCACAGAGCAGAGAAATGAAATAAAAAGGACTGTGCGCCTCCAGAAGCCTGTAGTGGGTGTGATTTAAGAAGTTAACCTGCCCATGGCAAGGTTTTCCATAAGCTTCACTATGAATATTATCTGTCCTTTCTGCTAGATCTGTTATTAGTTGGTAGTCAGTATTGTTTTCTGCATTGAGTAAAAATGGAAAAGGGAAATTTTCAGTCAAAAGTGAAGTAAAAAAAAAAAAAAAGTGTTCCCCTCAAGGGAGACAATCAGTGCATATTTAAAAGCTGAATATCTTTAATAGCACAGTGAATAGCAGAGCATATTTCTGTGGGCATCCTTTACAGCTAAAAGAAGAAGAGCTGGGGTTATATTCTGTCATGCTAGGTGGAGAAACTGTCTGCCTGCAGGCATAGTCTGTAAGATAGGATAATCAAACACACAAAGGTGACACAAAAAATGCTGTTTAAAAAAATAACATAACCTGAAAATGGAATTAAAAATGAAAAATCATAATAATGTGAGCAAAAGCCTTGTGCTTTTGTTTGTCTGGTTGGTCATATTAAGTCATGTGGATTTAGTAATTTGAAGTTACCTGACAGTGACAAAAAGAACCTCTAGTCCTTACGTGGTTCAACCTGACACAGAATGCAGCCACTTTGCCTACTAAATTAACCCAGCTTTTAAAATGTCTAATGAAAATATCTTAGAGGAGGAGAGTGCTGCACTGAGGTGCAGCGCCCTGGAAGTTATTTTTGATGTTGAAAGAACAGGAAATAGAAATTGTGACAGTTCTGTTAGTAGATTGAACTGTTTAGCTGGTTTTGACAACTGAAATTCTTTCCAGTTTTTTTTTTGTTTGTTTTATTGTTTTTTGCAGATACAGGTTACTGCTGATATATATTGACTTGGAGGGGATGGGCTTTATTGAATTGCATTTTATGCCGACTGTACGCTGCTAATTCTATGGAGCCTGTCTTGATGCTCCCTGTCCTAAAAGAAGGCTCAAACCCTCCGTTTCCCTGTGTTAGACCTGTGAACCACTGAGAAATGTGATTTGGAGGTGTGATAATAGAGTTAATATATGAGAATTAATGTGCCATGGCATTAAATCAAGATGGTCTTCTGTCATTTTTTCTATTCCCTGGGAGCAAAACGACTCAAGTTGGCATACTTGCCAGATGAAGTCTAAAGAGAGCTGTGGTCAAGAAGGAAAGTTGGGAGGAAGATGTCAGGAGTTTAAAGCCCTTTCATATTTTTCCAGGCAAAATTGTGTTATGAAGGACCTTTGTAATGATGCTTTTTTTGTTTGCAAAGCCTGCTGTCAGTGAAAAGCCCTGTGTAGCACAGGCTATCATTATTGCTATCTGTGGTCTAACCATTGCTCGGTACGCATATTTTGTGATGTCTGTAATCTTCTGACAGGACAGGGCTGTTGAAATGCCACGTAAAGTTCATTCCATCCTTTTCACTAGTTAGCTAAATTATCTTCAAAAAGCTGGGTTTGCTTCGTGGCAAACCTTGGAAGACATTCTCTAGGGTTTTCTGTATGTGAAAATTAAAGACAGTGTTACACAAATAGCCCCAGACTTCTTTGATTGAGTAGTCTTCTTCCAGTCTTCATTTGCTTTTAGAGTAGTTGCACGTAGGCTAAATTGACCTCTTTGGCTTAAATCTGCACCATATGACGAAAGGCTCTGGAGTTACTTGAAGAACTCTCAAATCTGTTTTTTCTATACTCCTGCTTATCCCTCCCTCCCTGAAAGCAGGACCCAGCCCTGCCCCACGGCGCATTTTCATCCTGCTTTCCTAAATGCAGACCCCAGCACTGCTTTTCCAGCATTCCTGCTGTTGTCCTCCTCCATATCCCCAACTTGTCAAACTAGAAAGGCCTCATCTTTTTGGACCATTCATTTGAACCAAATGCGCCTTTGCTCAGCATTCTAGGAGTGGTGCTCTCCTAGGGGAACAGGTTACTGTTGTCACTTAGCAGCTGACAATCTCCTTGTGCACATATTCAAGTTTTGACACATCCAGAAGGTGGGAAACTGAAAGCTACCGTCCATTGCTAGTGTGTGTCAGAAGCATTTGTTGGTGTAAGGTATGTAGTTCCAGTGCTCTTGGTTCTAACTAGATCACGCTGCAGATCTACCTTTACATTATTGTACAACCTTCTCATCTCTTGTAGACAGCCCTGTGAAGGGTGTGATGTCGAGGGCTGGGGCATCAGGCTCACATGAGGTTTGTGTGCTAAAAACTGATAATCTTGTAAGGTTCACAGTGGAGTAGGGTTTGTTTTTGTTATTTCTCAAGAGTTGCATGTAAATTATATGTTGACTAGTGGAGTTATTCTTAACAAGAGATGGCATGCATTCTTGAGAGTGCAATGAAAGACCAGAAGGGTGGGGGTTACACAGCAAAGAGGCATAAATGGTTCTGCTGGAATAATGAAAAGTTAAGCTGCAGTTGTCTCCTGCTGTCTTGGGATGCGGTGCAAGACCAAAGTTAACTTATTTTCTCAAAATCCCCATAATCTGTCAAGTCACTTAAATGTCTGTGGTTTTGTTTTGTAGGAAGCCATTCCACAAGATGCAGTACTTAAAGGGCTCTGCTCATTCTCCAGGCGAGATTACAGGGTGAGAAGAAGTGCTGTCAGCTTAAAAATAGGAAGGGAAATTCACTCTCTTTTTTTTAACTTTCTTTGTAACAATAAGGCTAACCAGACTTTGAAGTCAGCTTACATTTAAGGTTAGGGAGGGAGGAAAGTGTGACTGGTTGATTGTACTACAGAGATCCAAGGTGTCCAGAATACTACAAGTTTTGAAAATATTTTGGTTAAATGCCATAGCTTACTATAGTACAAAGGAAGTCCAGAAGTTCGACCACCTTCCTGCTCAGAGGAGACCTCACTTTTCAGTAAATCAGAGTTTAGCTTTGCTGCTGAGGTCTCTCCCTGCTGCAAAGAGTCAGGCAGCAGCCACATGGTGAAGCCTTGAGCACCAGCCCGTCAGGGTGCACTGGCAGAGCCCGAGGCCCAAGCAATTAGATTTTGGCTTCTCCCACTTCCAGTGGCAGCTGGCCCTTCCTCTTTAGCCCTCCCTCTTTAGCTGAGTACTTCTTCCCTGTCCTTCCGCACTGGCTAAATAAATAAGAAATTCCATTTACTGAGATTACAGCTAGAACAAAAAGTTAATGAGGGCACGTTAAAAATGAATAAATGTCCAGAAGAAGTTGATGCTTACAGATGTTTTGGGCGGTCTGTAGCTTGCAGGGCTTTATTTCTTTGCTGGGAAGGGACCTCTTGGTCAAAAGCCAAGACTAAAGTGTTAGAAAATGAATCTGTTTATCTCTTCACCATTTGTCATGCTCACTGAACATCTAGGTTTATTTATTTATTATTGTTTTAATTAGACAGCTTGCAAAGCCCCTATATTTCTCTTTTTCCACCCCCCCTGGCCTTTTGCCACTAGTTGTGGGTTATTGGTTTGTTTGCCAACCAAAATGGCACCAGTGGATTTTTAAATAGTTTCAATTAAAAAAAAAAAAATAATCTGGATAATCTGCTTCAATTCATGGAAGAATAATACCTATATTGTAAACAAGGAGTTCTTTCGAGATGAATCTTGTCAGTAGCTACAAGAATGATATTAAAGAAAAACTACTCTTATGAGACCCCATATGGAGGATTTTCTTTTTGTAGATGGGAAAGAGTAAGCTACATTTGTCTTCAGCTCCTTTCTGGTTTGCAGGGTGGCTAACCCAAATGTAAGAAGCAAGTTTTTGCTTATCCTTTTCAAGAAAGTGTTGCTTCAGAATGAGTAATTAGCAAACATTAATTCTTCGTGCAGGTGGGCTGAAGAAACAAGTTGTAAGTTATATGCAGTTTAGGGAACATAAATTAATCTGCATACATAATTGTGACACACTTTTATATGCATACAGAGCTAGATATTTACAAAGAAACATGACGTGTAGTAGATCATTTTCTTAAAACTGATTTCCTTATACTCACTTGTAAAACATGAAATGACCAAAAATAAGCATTCTTGTTGAGTTTTAGATATATTATTTTTTACAGGTATATTAACTTGAGAAAAAGACAGAAGGTTGTAGTTTCTTTAATGGCTTGTATTTACAAAACTATTCAAGAGACTTTTTAAATTGAAGTTTATTTGGGTTCTGTGGTGGTCATTTTGACACCAAATCATGCTTTGCCCAACATCCATGACAGCATTGGGCATAGGTTAAAGCTTGTTGCTTACCATGCAGTTTTGAGATGGTGATCATTTTAAGGCAATAGTTTATCTAGAAAGGAGGGGCCCAAAAACGCTGTGCTATGTGGTATTACAATTGCTTTTTTTTTTTTTTAATTTCTTTTTTAAAGAGCAAACTTGAAATAGGTAATGTTAGCTCAGGAAAGTGATGATCTGTTTGACCGAAGGCCTCTATGCTTACTTCTCTTTTCCGTGGAGAATCGGATAATCTTGTTTCTGATGCTGCTCAGGATTCCATAACATAATTCTGAGTAGACTAAATGTTCAGCTTCATCTAATGACTTCAGTATACTTTTGAACTGACTGCATAAATTATATAGTAGAAGATTCATGCACAAAATATTCAAATACTGAGTTAGCAGTAAATGAGGTTTGTGGATGAAGTTTACTCTATGCAGATGGCCCACTTAAGATGCTTCTACTTGACAGCCTCTGCCAAAGGTACCTTTGTGGAAGGAGGAAGGGTGGTAAAAGGATGAAATGTAGTCCTGGCACTCTCTAAAATGACAAGTAATCATCTTGCTTGACAGCCTATCCAGGATTTGGGGATCAGATAACTTGGGCACATTTCTTTCTGTTACTTTTGCATTTGTTTTGGAGATTGCAAACAAACATTACTTGAGAAATAGAAAAGTAAAATACTGTGGGTTTTGCTTAACAATGTAGTTCTTAAAGGGGACAGCAGTTGAATTAAGTCTGAGTGCCATCCCTCAAACAAGGTAAAATCTAATTGCTCTCTGGTGTGCAAAGCCCAGGGACACTATATTGAATAAAGATTTTAAATTAGACTCCAAGAAAAGAAATGTAAACGCTGTGAACTACTGTGCATAAGTTATGGGGAAAAATTAGAGGGAACAAAGAGTCTGGGCAGGCTGATGGCAGGGCTGTGGGTGGAGATTTAGGTCAGAATCCTATCATAAAAGCAGTAGGCAAAATGATTGCATTGTGTTGTTTGAATAAAATCAACCTTAGAAATATTCCCC
>JAOEHY010032172.1:0-10185 GCA_025447955.1 Psilopsiagon aurifrons
GGGCTCACCAGATTCCCCCCAAGGCTCCCCCAGCAACTACAGGGTCCAGTCCTGCTGCTTTAACGAAGCAACTAAGCCATACTCAGTACTGAAATAATGCAACAGATAGCTGAATGAACAGGAAATGTTCAGGTTTCCCTTTCAAAACACAGTGTTTTCCTAAGGACATGTGAGTTTAAGACAAGAAACTCTTTTTTTTTTTTCTGTAATAGACAAAACAGCTAGAAAGAAGAGACTTTGTACAATATATAGAGAGAGATATGTACCTTCACAGCAAGTCTTTCCCGGCTTGTCGTTCAGGGGGTTTCCATCACACCCTCAGCAGAGCCAGCAGCTGGGGGACCCCGGGCCTGTCCCCACGGCTGCGCTCCCCGGCCGGTCGCTGCCTTCTACCACTGCCCGGCTCCCATCGCCCAGCAGAGGGACCTCAGGCCGCCGGCTCAGTGCACCCCCCTCCCGGGGCCAGAGGCAGCCACGCTGCTCGGTCATGGAACAGATGTGCCCGCTGCAGCTCTCCGCTGTTGGAAAGGGAAGATTAGGATCTTCACTGGGCACGGATTGTGCTGAGCTCTAGCTTTCTTTCATGCTTCATTAAAAATTAGATGTTGGATTATTTCAAGCATAGTCAGACACATATCAAACATGTATGCTGTTAGTCTCTTACACAAATCATCTTTGTTTCAGAGAGAAAAAGAAAATCATCTATGGACAATAAAGCATAAAATCAGAAGCACAGGGAATTAGCAGCCAAAAGGGGAGAAGAATCGTAGCGTGGCACAGCTCTGCCCTCCACAGTGAAAAGCAAACCGAGCGCCTCACCAGCACCGTTCAAATACGAAATACAAACACTCGGCTACAGGGTTACCTTCTTCCCTGCAGCTTTTCCACTCGGAGGGGCTGACACCACTCTTCACAAGGGTCAATAGCAAGTGATTTCTAACTATCTGCTGCAGCTGGGAGGAGTGTCCTCCCAGCAATGAATCATGCCGGTTTTCCCCAGCATAATGTTACAGAATGCTTTACTCAAGCAAAACCCCATATATGAGGCTGCAGGTTTTGATCTCTTGCCAATTTTAAGTGGGTTTTGTTATCATTAAAAGAGAGTAATTACGTATATGTCACTATATTCAAGTCTGTTTCTCAACAGGCTGAACATAAATGCCTACACGTATTTAGAGAAGCATGACATCACATTTTAGCTCAGTTAAGTGGATTTTAGATAACAAGTAATGCCCCATCCCCAAGAACACAGAGTTTAGATAAAATATTGAAGAGGAGCTGAGACTTCCTGCCATTTGTTTGCATACTACTGTAAAGTTTAGCAACACAAGTTAATTCATTTTGGTACCTTAATTAGTCATGCAGAAAGCATTCAAAACAGACTAAGCAACAATTCATCAAAAAAGCATTAGTATTAAATCAGCATTGGCTGCCAGCTGAAAGCCACTAATCAAACCAGGAATGCTCTTGCTGATGGGAGAAGCTACACAACCTGTCTCCCGCTCCCATCCTGCACTCTCCGCACACAAATCAGGGCAGGGGCTCCAGCAGGAGCCCAGTATGACACCACCGGTCTTTCCTATTCCATGCTGCTCCTCTTTCCTCTTTTGCTTTTGCAAAGTTTATGGGACTATCATCAACAAAGCATAAGCTCACTCAAACAGATCTCCAGCACAGCAAAAGACGTTTTTCTCCTCTGGGTTTTGAGCACTGCTACATGTGTGCTCCTATGTGTAATTTATTTTTTGTAAGAGTTGCTCTATTGCTATAACCATTGCACACTCACTGGAAAGGCTGCAGAGTCAAGCCCAGTTCTTGAACTGAACTGATTCTCCCACTCTGCTCTGGTGAAGCTCCACCTGCAGTACTTCATCCAGTTGTGTGGGCCCGCAACCTAAGACGGATATGGACCTGTTGGAGCAAGTCCAGAGGAGGTCATGAAAATACTGGAGTATCTCTCCTACAAAGACAGGCTGAGAGAGATGTGCTTGTTCAGCCTGGAGAAGAGAAGGTGCTGGGGAGACCTTAGAGCAGCTTCCAGTGCCTAAAGGGGCCAACAAGAAAGCTGGAGACAGGCTCTTTACAGGGACCTGTAGGGATAGGACAGAGGGGAATGGCTTTGAACTGATAGAGGGGAGATTTAGATTAGATATTAGGAAGAAGTTCTTCATTGTGAGGGTGGTGAGGCGCTGGCACAGGGTGCCCAGAGGAGTTGTGGCTGCCTCATCCCTGGCAGTGTTCAACGTCAGGTTGGACGGAGCTCTGAGCAACTTGGTCTAGGGGAAGGTGTCCCTGCCTGTGGTAGGCAGGGGTTGGAACCAGACTGTCTTTACAGTCCCTCCTATCTCAAACCATTCTGCAATTCTATGAATTATCTGCTTATAACTTACCTACGCAGATCTTGCTGAGGTCTGTTGTTATCTCTTAGGATTACTATAGTATAAACATTCATTTTAAAGATTCCTTTGGGTTTTGCATGACAAATACTGTGTAATGGATCACTGAGACTCAGGGTCAAGGACATACCTCCTTAGGCAGACCACTGTATCCCACAGGTCAGATAAAAGCTGAAGGAGGACTTGAAGAAGTGCCTGGGAAAGAACAGCCAATAAAGAGGTCCAGAAAAGCCTTTAGGGGACTCAGGAACAAACCTTTGTGTGAGCAGGACAAGATCTCCTTCCTTGCCATGCTGCATAATCAGAGCGACTGCATATTTCTGGCTGATGAACTGCTTAGGCAGGTGATTTGAAAGGCATACGCCAGCTGTGGGCATAAGACCTTAGTCAAGGCTAGGCGTGGAGGCAGAGACTGGTGCTGAGCTGGCAGTGCTTGGATGGAGATGACAGGAGCCAGAGAGCTCAGGCAAGCAGGCAGCTGTGGCACTCCCATTAGATACAGGGCATTGCTTGGACCAAGGAAAGGCATCTGATGGTCTTTACTCCTTGGTTCACAGATTGCATCAGGTGGTGGTTGTAAAATTGGGTGCAGCATTCAATGGTCCTCTATGGATCGAGATGATAACCAGCCTTACCCCTAAATATAAGTGGGTAAAAAAAGAAATCTCATTTTCAGGGAAGCCAATGATAAAACAAGGTTAGAAGAGTGGAACAGTGAGCATTGTTAACAGAGGGTGGACAGTGATTCTGGGAGACTGGGACAGTGTTCTTAGCTCAAAGACCATTCCTCAGAAGAAAAAAAGCCTAGCCTGATACACAGAATTTAATAATATGTAAGCAATTATTTTCATATTTATTGCTACTAACACCATTATTAGAAACAGAGTCATCTGGTTGGAGCTTCCAGTGGTTGTGAATCATCCTATCCATCGTAACAATACAGACAAGGAGCTTACTGAAGGGAAGACAAAACAAGCAGCAAGGTTGAGGCTGCATCCTGAAGATGAAAAGTTTAAAAGGACAAGCAAGAAATCCAGCAACAGTATCAGGTTTATAAGGGGTGTAAGTCTCGTGAAGGTTACAAAAGCCTTGTGTTTCCATAGGGAGATTATGAGGTAAAAAAGTCCAATTGAAAAGGGTCTTATATGAATCAATTCATGCCAACTCACTCCATTAGTATCTGTAGAAGGTATATCTACCTGATTATATGTGCAAGTATAGAGTTATTTCAAACAGCATGGAAGCTTCGTACATAAAACCATCATTAAAATAACTTGTAAAAGTATTTAAGTTATTAAATAAATCGTAAAGCATTTTAAGAGTCCCATACAGACTGGAGGATTAAAGAAACAATTTATGTTAACCATAAAAAGCGAGATAATTTACTGTGAAAGGCATTTATTTTTTCTCCTAAGGAGGATTGCTCACTATAGACAACCATCATCTGCATCCCTTTGAGAGACTGAGCACTAACATGTGATATTTAAGGCAGGTTCACGAGCAGTAATTAACCACAAAGGTCCAAGTAAGTGCTATGGTGTCTCACACCAAGTTAAATTAGAGAATCTTGAAGCATCAAAGGCCAGCTATTAATAGCTATTATTAATTCATTAGTTTAAAAGATTACATGAAAGAATTAACAATTGTGGAAAAAACCAGCTGGCAACAATAGTTCTGTTGATAGAAATCCCAGTTTTGTTCTTATGGTGAATGAATGAGTGACATCTGATCCTTCAGAAATGGTTGGGGGCTTTTGAGGAGCTTCAGTGCTAAGACTCTGCTTTTGTACACTGCGTAAAAATAGATTTACATTTTCACGTATCTTCAGACACTTCCTAATTGGTCAGCCATGAAAACACATTACTATTTAACAGTATCTTCAGTACAGCCCTTGGTTTCTGTGCCAACATTCAATGCATTTTATTCATCTGCTTGCTTGCAATGGTTTATGAATGATCACTTCATAGCTGGGGAACATGAAAGCCACTTCTTTAGCTGCATATAGCTTGTACAAGCAGCAGTGTGCATCTGTGACTGTTAACACTGTTAGATTGGATTCCTCAGATTCTCCATAAAGAGCAGGAAAATAACTAAACTGAGATTACTATAATTTCATTCTCTGTATCCATCATGACCTAATCTAATTGAGGCACAAGGCATCTGTATCTCAGAATAGTACCTCTCCTAGTAAGTGTACCTCATTATTACTATTTATAGTTCTCCACTACCAGCATCAGAGATAACATGTCTATCTAAATTGAATTTTGCTATACTCTTTTTCAAAAAAAGCCAGTGTTAGTCACCTTTATATCTTTGCCAAGAGCACCCCGCATTTGGTGGTTTTGAAAGAACAGCTCAGTAAACACAGTAGCTAATAGCTCCCAGGAAGCACACTGCCTAATTCCTATAACCTCCTGATTTAGACCAAGATTTTGGAAGAAGTGTAGATCATTAACCTTTAGGCTTGGTGGGATTAGGGCTGAGCATCCATGATCAGGCTGTACAAAAGCCAGGGCATAGCAGAGATGTTCACACACTTAACACCTCTGAGCAGGCCTACCAGCACCTCTTCTTCTGGCTGTTCACTATCTGGGGCAAAAAGACTATAAGGAGATGGTGAGACACGATGTTGCTTTCACATAACCCAAGTCTGGATAAGCTACAATGATCTTTTTGCTTGTTGGTGGGAACAGAATCTTCACATCTTCAGAGATAAAGGAAAGGGTCTTGATACAAAGAGGTTGTCCAAACCTCCACCTATCTTCTGCTTCCTACAAACCTCAGGGAACTGTGGTGTTTTGTGTGCTGACCTCAGAAAGCACAACTTCAAACCATCAGTCTCAGCAGGAAAAAGTTCAAAATCAGTAAAAGGCTATTAAGCATCCCATCAAAGGAACATGATTGGAAGCACTGAGCTTTAAAGCTTCCAGTTCAATTGCTGCTAAGATGCTACCAAATTGTCTTATTTGGTGGTAGATTCAAGGACAATACCTTGGTGACATATTCCAAGCTATCGGAGTTTTACTATTGTAATACAAATGTTAGGCTTTGGTTCCTGCATGCCCCAACACTCCTCTGTTTCATATGGAATTAGTGATATAACTAACAACATTTAATAATGTTCAACAAATATTGTGACAGAAGACTGAATGAGCAGTCTAAATGGGTGCCTTTCTGCGATAGCAGCAATACTGAATTTTCCAATTCTACAAAAAGAATTAAGGTAAACATTTATGGAGTTACTGGTCTCCTGCATTTGGAAATTACTTTCCAGTGATAAAACTGAGAACACAGTATAAAGTCACAACATTTTATGAAGAACAGGACATGCAGAGCATTCTTGAATCCTTCATTTAACTTTAGACTGCCTGGATTAGTTATCACTTGAGAAAAATATCTGATGAATTATTTGTTTTAATTGTATCCAGTCTTACACCCTAATCACCAAAGCAATCTCAAAAAGAGTAGGATTGCATACCTGTTCAGTATCCCTTAACCTGCTAGTTGTAACTCTCAAATACAATTCTTCCTTTTGGACATTCTTTGAGAAAGCACGGCTTAATAGAACAAAATATAACCTATCTAGTATAAGAAAAAAACCTTTATACTTCAAATAAAGAATAAATTACAGGAAAGAATAAGGTAGGGTTTACAGAAAAATAGGCAGCTAAAGAAAAATTGGAGGGAAAAAGTAGGAATGCTCCAAGGGCAAGGGGGTAACAGAACATGTTAAAACAAATGGGTAGGGAAGGGGAATGGAAGATTTAAGACAATCCAAGGTTAGGTGACAAGGGAAATCCCTATATCCTCAAGGACCTGCTATCCTTTGACTGACAAGAAATAGATTAATTAGCCAATGCAAGGTTCTGTGCCACAGCAGAAGTATGGACATGCCCAAAATCATCTCCTAAGGTTTTAGGCCATGGACAACATGAGGTGGGTAAAAACAAAAGTGGCCAAGTCAGTAAGGAACAAGCCAGAAGCTCTGGCCATGCACCAACCTCCAAAATACCCTCATGCAGCTAAATAACTCTGTTTCCTAGCAGAAGTATCAAATGTGTGTGGCATGTTTTAACACTCTGCTTCACAATTTCTAAACTGCCAGCACGCCCATTGTAAGCATCAAGAACAATATTTCAGCAAATGACTTATGGTGTGTTTTTCCTTTCCTGCCAGGTTTTGGCAGGAGACATCTCTGTGCCAGGAAGAGAATTCCAGAGGTTGGTATTAACTGTAGAAACTTGGTCAGCAGCATTTCTGACAGAGGAAGGATGCTTCACAGAACGTGTACTTCTGGATCAGTGGCAGCCATAAAAAAAGCACAGAACCATGAAATAAAGGATTAAAATAAGGGGGGGGGGCAGAGAAGGAGAGAGTCTGTAGAATTAAAAAGGGGTTAATTTTATTTTTTCTCACACGCATGGGGAGTTTTTTTGCTAAGAGCAGGGAGAAAAGTGACAGGCATGAAAATGATCCTGATTGCCTATCATTAACTGCTAGTAGCACCATTATTTTATTTACTAGAGTGAAAACTAATAAGGAGACTAATGAGAGGTTTGGTTTGAGGCATTGTGGCATTTCATTACAGTCTGGTGGAAAATTGGAAATGAACCTGATAGCTCTGTTCTCCATTAACTCTTTCTCTCAGGCCTGCGTGAAAATGCAAACACACATGCCTGTACTCAGCCGTATTTGCAAAGAGACTTCCTAATAATTTTCTGACAATTTTAACCTCCCCAGAAGACTTCTTGCCATTTTTCCTCTTCATGCCTTGCATTGCAGTATTACAACATTAAAATTCATTTGCTGTCAACATAATAATAGTTACTATGCCTGCCATGCCTTTGATTTGGGTCTGTCAAAGCACGGCACAAAATGTAAGTAACTAAGCCTCCCATTATTGCTGAGGGCAGTAGTGGGATATAGCAGTGTCACTCCTCCCCCAGCATGGCACAAGTAAATGTTAATTCCTTCAGTAACCTGCTCAGTAAAGATAAATGCTTTCTCCAACCAAGAGATAGGGAGAAGATAGAAAGCAAAATGCAGTTTCTGCTGGGATTGGGGGAAAAAATTAAATTCATTGCATTTGCTTGATAAGTATCTTAGAAACTCTAAAAGATTCTAAACAATTTTCATGGATACATTAAAAAAAGAAGCAGGAAGCAGGTAAGATTTCCTACAGTTTAGGGTGACAGAAACAATGAAACTGTTTTAAGTGGCTGAACAATAAGGTCATTTCTTTTGCAAGGAGCTATACATTTACAGAAGACTGGCAACACACCTACCTCTCCCCACGTGCTGCATCCTTGTGCATCCATCCTCTCTGACATGCTCCAAAATCTTTTTACTGCTTGATGTTTTCACTTCTTGTGGGGTTTGGTACATAGAAACCCCACAGCTCTGTTTTGGGAATTAGTACCTACTTGAGCCATTGTTAAAACAGCAGCCTTTATCCCTCCTATTCATGTGTTTCTGTTTCTTCCCTGAATTTAAAAAAAGAACAGATGGGCTAGAGTATCTCACTGCAGATCCCATTCAGACCTAGGAAGCATCTAGGTTGTGTGATAAATAACCCTGCACTTTCACAAAATTACCAAACTATATAATTTTGGTTGGTTGGTTTTTCT
Source organism: Psilopsiagon aurifrons (assembly GCA_025447955.1). Lineage (NCBI taxonomy): Eukaryota > Metazoa > Chordata > Aves > Psittaciformes > Psittacidae > Psilopsiagon > Psilopsiagon aurifrons. The sequence continues at coordinate 8,024 of JAOEHY010032172.1, forward strand.
TCTAGAGCAGAAAGCAAAGCCACTGCTACCAAGTGCAGCCTCTATGGGCAGAAGTTACATGAGGAGCATCTTTGTGCTTGCAAATGCACTCAAACATCCGGATACAAAACTTATGAGTGTTGCTGGAGATGATCCTTCTGGTTTCATAGGATTTTCATAGGAGAAAAGATCATCTGAAGAAGATTCCAAATATTTTCTGATATTATTAGCGGGATATGTAATGGGTGGATCCTTAATTAAGTGCAAGGGAACTACCTGTGTTTCAGCTCTCTGTTTTCTAGCATAGGGAAAAAAAAGAATTAAAAGAAAATACCAAAGCAGGCTCAACTGACAAGTTTTGTATTCTTCCCTCAGGGAAGAAGTCTTTAAGCAGGTGCAGAGATAAGCAGCAAAAGGCACAACAGAGTGGTGCAAACATGACAGTGAAGAAAGAGCAAAAGTCGCATGCAAATGCAGTTGCATCTCCTTCCCATGGGAATGGTGTCAGACTGCATAAACAAGCTGGGCAAAGAAAGCAATGCCATAACCGCAAAATGCCATCCATGCAAACTGAACACTAGTATTTTCCTTTGACCAAACATTAGTCTGTATTACTAAAGGATATCACAGTAATTATTCCACTGATCCCTGGTCAGAAAGCTCTGAGGATGGGCACACACATTTGCTTCAACTCTTCCTTTTGGACTCCAAGAGACTTGAGCAATTTTTTTCCCTAAAGGATTCTGCACGATTCTGGGAATGAGAGAGATCTCCAAACCCCACACCCAGTGTCACACACACAACCTTTCAGTTCAGAGACAGTTCCAGCCTTCATTAGGACCGTTTGAATGCACAGTATCTCAAAGCAAAGAGCCCTTTTTCAGGTTGAAGCTGGGCACCTAATGTTTTTAAGTACCTGATCTAAAGCCCACTGAAGCTGAATTAATGCAAATCGCCCACCACCTTCAGTCTTCATTACACTATAAAAAAAACCCAAAACCTAACAAAAAAACAAACCCAAGAAACAACTAAACCAACCAGCCAACAAAAGAACCCACTCAAACAAAATAAACTCAAATATCTCTATTTCTCCCCTGCCCCCCCAATTCCATCAGTAGATTAATATTTTTTTAATTATGAACATCATCTTGGGGTTTGCCTCTCATTTTTAGGTCAAACTTACTGGATATCTAATGCCAGCAGCCCAACCATATTGCCTGTTGCCCTTGTTTTATAGATGGAGTTGCTTTCCAGCTACATGTCTTCTCTGGGCTTTTATGTTAAGGAGATAAAATACGAAATGGTGGAATGACAAGCAGATTTAACCAAAGTTTTAAAAATACTCAGCTGCAATTGCTCACCCTACCATACTGGCATTGGCAGAACTGTGATGCTGCCAAGTTTAACACACAAGGTGAAAAAAAGCTTTGATTTTAATAAAAAAAGGTGACAAACAAAAGAAAGGGGAAAAGCCATAGGAAATATTTTGCATGTCTTTATAGTGAAGATGTTAATGGTCCAAAGTAACATCTGTGTTCTTCCTACATTCTTAAAAAAATAAAATATATCACTTTCTGATTACGTTAGCTTGCTTGAAAGGCCACGGCAGATTTATTATTTCCTTTGGAAAAACTGTACTTTGTTCTCCCTACAATATCATTCCCATCAACCATAGCATGCCAAAAGAAGCTGCTTTGGGAATAAGCCAAGAAGATTGAGACAACTTGGTATACTCTAAGCACAGACTATTTATGGGCTATGAGAGAAAACCCTTTTGTAATTTTTGAAGTCTGAGTTTGGTGCAAGTTAATGAGAAAGTTTGAGACACTGAGAGGTCTCATTACGATATGTCACTCCAAGATTGCATCTTTGTTTCCCTAATTTTCTTTTAAGCTGCTCCCAAGCTGGCTAAAAAGATTCTTTATGAGAGGGAGGATGAGATAAACATTGAATGCAAAGATGGCCAGTCCAGATTTGATCCAGTTATTTCATTCTCACAGTGAGCTGGAGTGAATCAGCCTACAAGTCACTGAGAACAGAGACTGTCGACAGAGCTATAAAACGCCAGCTGTATATTTCTTCCACTCCACTAGCATCTTTTTGGGCTGAGTATAGTGTTTCTGGTTATGTACAATACTGTGCACATTTATTCTCTCTTCTGTTTGGGATTTCCTCCCTTCCCC
>JAOEHY010032173.1:0-15960 GCA_025447955.1 Psilopsiagon aurifrons
TCCCTTCCCTTCCCTTCCCTTCCCTTCCCTTCCCTTCCCTTCCCTTCCCTTCCCTTCCCTTCCCTTCCCCTTTTTCCACTTTCACTAATATTACATTCTGAATGGATGAAGTATCAAGAAGCCCCAAAAAATTTAACTTTGAATGCATAGAACAAAGAACTGTGAAATCATATACTTTTAAGTTTGATATTTGGAGGTCCGGAGAGCAACAGAGGATAAAAGGCATGATTTGAAAACTTCAGTTCATTCTGGATGAACAGTATACATACTACCTCTCTTCAATTTCATATCTCTGTTATCACCATGGTATGGAAGTGCCTATATACTTAGAATGTTACCTGAATGATGAACTGATCTGTCTATTTATCTACCTATGTCTGTCTGTATGTATGTATGTATGAATGTATCTATCTATGATGTGTCACTATGTCTGCCACTATTGTTTGGATTTTGATTTTGAAATATGTTTCTGTGTTCCAGAACCTCTCTGCTTTATCTGGGTATACTCAAAAGCATTTTTCTCCTGCCTCATTAGAGGATAATTTCTGGAAGGATACCATTCTTAAGACAAAGAATAATACTCTGGAGTCTAAAAATGGGGAAGAGGAAAACAAACTGATTTATGTTAAAGGATACAGGGCCTGAAAATATACCCCAGGGTGAAATAAATATTACAATACACAATAATATCCTTGCTTTGCCTTTATGTGCACTACAGTAATATTATTAATCTCTCTACATAGTTCTGTAGTCCTTGGAGAATCCTGTCAGAGACAGACTCCCATAGGCCTTGAAACACTCAAAATGGGTCAATTTCTGCCCTGGGGATGGGCGGGGAAGAAAATAGAGTATCAGGAGCAGTTTCAGGTCACTATGCAAAAGAAAAAAAGAAAACCAACCAAAAAAAACCCAACAACATTGTAGACCTAGGAGATCAGTGCAGCTCTTCTAAACTCCAATCACATTGATTACATTAGTTATGAGATTTTACTCATGAGGCTGCTATTCAAGCCATCAAGCATATGCAAAAGATGCATGAAAGAATTTTTCAAAGGCAGAAATATGGCCAAACATCAGGCTAGCTGTTGACACAGTTGTCTTGTCTAATAACAGTTAATGAATACTACAAGTGAATATGTGGGACTGGGGGATGGTAAAGTAAAGGTAAGAGAGGGAGCTACATTATGAGAAGGAAGGACTTTCATGGGAGCAATATGTCTTACAATCTAATTGCTCTGTGTTTTATAGAACTTGATCATTAGGGTATCCTGCTTATGGTACCTCAGAGAGGTAATGGTGAAATAAAGCAAGAGGCTATTAAAGAGAAAGTTTAAATATAGCTACAGGGACAGATACTTCATGACAACTTGACAGATGTCTCGGAGTGATCACTGGTTCCTTCATCACTAATTACAAAATCATTTGTCTTAAGGAAAGGACAAAAGAGAAGTAATTATGAAAAACATGATTCTTAGGGGATAAAAAAGATAACATCAGTTTAAAACATTGAAGCAATCATAACCATTTAGAATCATTATTATTTTGCTTGAGCCAATGACAGCTTGGTTTTTGAAGCCAGTGGGAACTGAGCTTCCTACTCCAAACAGAAGAAAACATTCAATTTCTTGTTATGCTAAACCTATCCTCAGACTCCAGAGATTTGTTTGATGAACAGTTCATTAAAATTTCCGACCACAGATGAATTTGAGCTAAAATACACAAATGTTTTAATTATACATTCCTTTTTAATTATACTAATGACTTGTAATGTGTTTATGTTGTTTTAGAGTTTAATTTCTTCTCTTAGATTAGGTGGTTGACTTAAGGATTGTGCTTTTCAGTAAAATACCATGATTCATCAATGTTTGATCATGAGTTAATCCAAAAATATTAAAGTGTTGCAATCCTTGGAGGAATAGTAATGCTCGCATGCACACAAGCACAACTGCGTTTTCCTTTCTTGTGTTTAGGGACAGCTAAACCATTGCAACGTCTCACAGAAAGGCACAAGTGCAAGGGGACAGAGGAGACATTCAGAGGTCTGCTTCTGTTGAGACTGCAGTTGGAAGAGGCATGAGAATGTAAAAAAACCCAGTACCTGCATGAGTCAAGGTTGCTTGAATGATTTGTACTCAGAAAAGATCACAGCAGAGAGGGAGAAGATTTGCCTTTCACACTCTTTTGGGAATTTGTTGTTTCTTCCTCACAGCCAGTCCCTGCATTACATATGGCACACAGGAGTGACCTATAAGTGCTTGCTAAGAGATTTACAATGTTTGAAGTTAGGAATCTAATCTAAACTCTTTGTGTGAGCTTCTTCTAGTCACTGAAACATGGCACCTGAAAAGGCTGATTCACATAGACTTTAGACTTCTGTATAAATCATGGTTAATTGGCCATGGACAGTCATTTTATCTCGTATATACGGATGATGACTAAATTGCTAGTTTAGGTAATGTGCCCTACATGTGGGTAACTAAAATTAGGTAAGGCAATCCTAACTTCAGGTGAACTTGATGAAAGTATAACATGAAATGAGGCTGAAACCTGAACCTATTTTAAAACTCTAGAGACAAAGAATATGTTAGAATCAGATCACTTGGGTTACAGCTCTAAATAAAACATTCATAACTGGAGTGGAAAATGGCACGACTGGGCCCTTACGGATCAGGGATACCTGGTAGTGTGCCCAAGTACAGGTGCCTACAGATCAGTGCTGGAGTGAATTGCTTCACACTTTCAAATACCTTCCTTCCCCTACTTGCTACCTGGTTTTCATTTCACTCTTCTCCATTACTTTTTCATTAGACATCTTTTCCATGTCTTGCCTACCTCCTGTCTTTGTCTCTCTATAACTTACCTGTTTGTGAACGCACATGAGGTCTGTCAATTCAAGTAGATGCATCATGAGTGTGTAGAAGGAAATGAAAACATGTTGCTTTCTAAGAAATGGTTAGGGCAGAAAAAGTAGGGAAATTGGTGCCTGCTGTTATGGTCATTATGGCCAACTGACTGAATCAGAGAGGATACTGAGTTGGGATGAGGAGAAAACATCAGGATCATGGGCAATCCCCTTGGAGTACATAGATGGATATTTGGTAAATGGAAAATGTATATACCTCTGCAATTGTGTCTGGCTATCTTTATGCAAAAACTGGGTAATGTTTAACTTTGCCACCAAAACATCTATCGCTTCACCAATACATTGTTTTGCTTCACTAATACATGCTTTCACTTCATCAATACTTTGCATCCAGTGCTGATATGTCAAAGAAGGCCCATGACCAAAGGTCTTTTAGTTCTGGGGCATTCATACTGCCTAAGAATCCATGTCAAAACCCAGGTTGTTAAATTTAGGTAGCAGTTAGGCCCAATGGCTCAGGAAGCTTTCTCCATCTCAGATAATGCAACCTCCTCAGATGATGTTCACTGCTATAGGGGACTTTTTAAAATCAAGTCTATCTCCTTATCGTCTTTCAAATGTTCCTTTATTCTTCTTCCTTGGCTTCAAGGCCAATAAATAAATAAGCAAGCATCAAAACAGTCACACTGCCCAAGGGCAGCATGTATATTGCCCATTATGGAAATTGCTATTCTCTCATCATTTTCTTACACTTTGCTTGTCTGCCTGCTGTTTGTAATATCTTACAAACTCTTTCAGACACAGAGCTATATTTTTTTTTTTTTTTTTTTGAGAATATACAGTTCTCAGGGTGATGGAAATCTTGTCCATTGCTATTGATTAAATCATTTAATTTAAATAATAAAGGTGTGCTCTGGTCAAATGTGAGATGAGCTGATTTCTGTCTCCTTTGATGAGGATCCTTCAAAATCAAGCAGCAGTTCTGAGCAGCAGCAAAAGCTGCTGTCACCCAGGTTTCCTACCTGCTGCATGTTGTAAGCATGAGGGAACATAAAACCAATTCAGAAGACAATGAGAAAAAAAAGAAAATAAAAAAATAACAAAAATTTCTACCAGTGACTGCCTTCATATATAAGGAATTTGTTAGTGTCCAGCCTTATAAGACATCTATCACACTTTCTGTAATTCAACTGTATGGGGTTCTCCTGTCCACAAAACTCATGCCACTCACTAGCAACCAAGAAAACTGTTGATGTGTTTACGTACTTGCATGAGATCTGCCTGGTACTTGGAGGTTCAGCAGCACAGATCCCACTGGAGAATATCATGTTCCCCTTTCAGTGAGATAGAATGAGGCTTGTTAATTAAGAAAAATCTCACAGCTGAATTAGTAACATGATCAGGTACTCACTCTGAGACAGTATGTAGCTGAGGAAGATGAAATTGGCTACCTGCCTTGTTTCAGCGATGGGATTCAGCTCACCAAATGTGGACATTGCAGAAGTTCCTATTATAATTCCATCTTTACCAATTGTCACTAGCAGAATTAGACAGTGCTAGCATACAATTAATTTATTTCAGCACAGATCTGTAAAATTGATAAAATTATTTATTCCTGAAAAAGCTCTTTTATCTCTGGGAAAACTAGGTTTATACTAAAGATAGCTGAAGTCAGATGAAATGAAAATCACTCAAAATATTGTAGTGTTGTCAGATAGTAAATCCACAAGTTATCTATATCTGTTTGTATTACAATCATTGATAATTATGGTGGTTTCAAATATTTATGTCAGGCTAGGGGACTGCTGTAGTGGATGGCTTAAAACCAGCAAAAGTAAATGATACAAAGATTACTACATTAGAATGACTTCAGGCTTTAGAGGTATACAGATGCACTCAGTCTGTCCCATTGACTCTTCAAGTTAACCAGACTTCATCTCGGTGAGTGCTCGTCCATGATGGGAGTTTGCATTCCCTAACCTGAGGTAATGTAATCAGCTTACAATAGAGACTCCAGTTTTAAAAAGTATAGGTAAAGAAACTTACATCTTAAAAATATATTTCAAGTCTTCCTTTGTCCTGCTCTGTAGGAAGTGTTCTTTTTCCTATCCTGCTCTGGATTTCTGTTGAGTTCTTCACAAACCACTTCATATTTGCATGCACTACTAGACCCATCTATGAACTGGCTCTAAGAGGTTCTTCACAGCAGTATTATGAAGACAAATACACACAGGATTTTGAGTTTCCTGCAAGCTTTAGGAATGAAATCTGTATGACTGGAAACACAGGGCCTTGTATGGCTTCACGTTCCATATGATGCTTAATCAGGGTGAAGGAAATAATATCTGTGGAATTCAGTTGATTTGAAAGTTAGAACTTAGTCATTAGCTGTTTTACACTGTTCTATATGATTTACTTTCTTACATTTACTTTTTCTTCCGTTTTCTCCCTCTTTTAGGTGGGTTATTGGATTGCTCTGTGTGAAGGAAGGTGAAAGTGTGTTCCAGCATGTATATGAAGCATAGCAGTCTAATCCTTACTGTCACCTTTCCATGAAGCCACAGTAAGATAAATAGAGCAATATCCATATTTTTCACTCTATAAAATGCAGATACTCTTTTAAAAAATACCTGATATGTTATGCATACACTTGCTGGCTTATTTATCAACATACACCTGTGCAAAATATATATAGATTGGACATTTTAGTTTAGGGCAAAACCAATATTTACTTGCAGAAAGCACTCAAGTGCAGAATGGAGGAAAGCCTGAAAAGATTCAGACATTTTAGGAGGCAATGAAGAAGGTTGTAATTAACTCCACATTTCACTGAAAAAAATAAGGGTTGGATTATGGTTATCAATGCCTGCTTACATGAGGACATCTGCTGAAGGTCAGTAGTGGGAGGGTGGTGGGGAGTTAGCTGACCACTGATGAAGGACATTTCACAGTAATCTTTCTTTTGCTGAGATGTTCTGTGATAGTTAATGTATTTTTTGGGCTGTAGTTGAGCAGGACTAAACCAATAATTATTGCACAATGAGAACAATCAGCCATTGGAATAATCTCCCCACAGCGGTGGTGGATTCCTTAACATTGGGCACTTTTAAGATTCGGCTCAACAGCATGCTGGGACATCTTGTTTAGACTATGCTTTTGCCAAAATTTGAGCAGATACCCTTGAGGTTCCTCCTGACCTGGTATTTTATGATTTTATGTGTCTATGATTCAATTGAATCCTGTATCTTCATTCAGGTTGGGTACTAGGGTTGTGTTAGAACAGCATTATTTTTGCAATATTTTAACAGATCGGGGGTGCTTGAAGACTTCTACATTTTCAGCCATGCTAAAGGGATGAAGTAGATTTCAACTCCCTCACTCATAAAGAAGTGGAGAAACAAAAGTCCCAGCTGCTTCTCTCCTTCTGCCTCCAGATGCAGGCTGTGTAGATTTTAGATATAATATGGGAACTGAAAAATGTAATCTAGTAAGGAGAGGGTTAAGATGAAGTCTTTCTTTAAGCATACTAAGCTATGGGTCATTAGGTATGACTTTGAAGTTTATGTTGTGAGTCACCTTTTCACCAGAATTTTTTGAGAACACTTCAGTTTTGAATTTTAGCTATAAAGAAAAAAAAAAAATAAAAGAAGAAAGAGAGAAAACACCAACCAGTTTAAAGGATCTAGGATAATAATAGATTCCTTCTTTTTTAAGATTGTTTTTTCTTGATACTTTTTTTCTGATGCCCATTGCACCAAATTCAGGCACTGTGAGTGTAGAAAAGATACAGTTATTCAAAATCAACCTTCTGCTTCCTATTGTTGATATGTCATATATACATAAGCTTTTATATTGCTAAGATTATATGTCTCACCTCTACTGGTTTTACGAAAACTGAGGAGAAAAGTTTTAGAATTCTTGGAAGAAGTCAGAACTGTAAATGTCTTTTACTGATTATTTTTGGAGTGAGTTTCACAGTTGCAATAAACTAAAGATTTCCAGCAATTTTGCAGACTTTTATGATGTCATGATTGCTGGGAGATTTATTTTTGTGGGTTGTTTTTTGGGAATTAGATCAATCAGATTCAGGGTCATGTCAATGGAACGAAAAGAAAAAAAAAAAAAAAATTGTATAACTCCTCTAATGACAGTGAAATGTTTCCCTTACTTTCCACAGATTTTCCTCTCATCATCATCTCTGTTTCTTCTTCAGCCAACTGTATCCTGGGATGCATCAAAAGGAGTGTAACGAGCGCAACCAGCAGGTCGAGGGAGGTGATCCTGCCCCTCTACTCTGCCCTCGTGAGACCTCACTTGGAGTATTGTGTGCAGTTCTGGTGTCCTCAACATAAAAAGGACATGGAACTGTTGGAACAAGTCCAGAGGAGGCCACGAGGATGAACATGGGACTGGAGCACCTCCTGTATGAAGATAAGATGAGAAAGTTGGGGCTGTTCAGTGTGGAGAAGAGAAGGCTGCATGGAGACCTCACAACAGCCTTACACTATCTGAAGAGGGGCTACAGGGATGCTGGGGATGGGTTACTCATTAGTGACTGCAGTGACAGGACATGAGATAATGGGTTAGAACTTAAACAGGGAATATTTAGATTGATATAAGGAGGAAGTTCTTTACTGTAAGGGTGGTGAGGAACTGGAATGGATTGCCCAAGGAAGCTGTGAATGCTCCATCCCTGGTGGTGTTCAAGGCCAGGTTGGACAGAGCCTTGGGTGGCATGGTTTAGTGGGAGGTGTCCCTACCCATGGCAATGGGGTTGGAACTAGATGATCTTAAGGTCCTTTCCAACCCTAACTATTCTATGATTCTATGATTCTATGGTTCTATGATTCTATTTCTGTGTATTGTCTCAACAGTCTGGATAAGCAGAGTGAGGCACTGAGGTGGAAGTTCCCAATAGTACAGGAAGACATTGATATGGAGACTCTTGGATTTAAAGAGCTTCTTTGTGAATTAGCAAAAGCATTCATGTAATTTTCAAGGATTCTGGAAGTAGATGGTATACAAAAGTAATTTATAAATTGTACATTTAATATCTAAGTTGATTGTACTAAACACCAGTTTAGGTTGATTGCTATTCTGAATTAGTCTTGTTATGTGATTATAGTGGGGCTTAAGGGTTCACATTAAAGAGCTTCAGCTTAGAAAGGACCAGGAACAATAGAATCCTTCAACTAGCTCAAATTTGGGTTTGTTCTGTAACTCTGTATTCTCATCATCAGTGCTACAAATTCTTCTTTAAGACTGTATATTCTGCTTACTCACTAATGTTTGGACTTTGAGCTGCACTGAACACTACTTGCAGACAGTCCTTTATCACCCGTATCCCACTGCATCATGCAAATTACTTGGCTCCTAGGATGTTCTGCATTTGTCACCATGACATACTAGACAGACAGACAATTAAGTGATGAAAAACTTTAATTCAACTTCCCAAACTGTACTTTGGAATTGAAGGCTAAAGTGGAGAAGGTGAAGTTTACAGATCTGGGGATTTTATTTAAATTCATGTTATTCCCTTGTAATGTGTTAGTGCTAAAATGCCTGTAGACACAGGCAAAAAGAAAACTGCCACAAAAATCTGTCTTCCTAATTAAAACACCCCTGAAGCATAGCCAGTAGGTAAGATATTTAACAAACATTAAAGAAATTCTAAAAGATGTATTTCTCAGGTAAATTCCCCAAAATAACTCTGATGTTTCAAAATTGTTTTCTGGAAATTAGACATCAGACTTGAGATTTTCAAGCAGGTCTCTGGCCAATTATTTGTACTTATGTCAAATATGCTGCCTCACAGATCATTATGTTAATCAGTTTCAGAGCCCTGCATGCACTCCCCTCTCCTTTTAGCTTGGATGCTTGCACTTAAGGCCAGCTCTCTAATATGGTTCAGATGTCTAACTTTAGTTCACAGTGTTGTAAAAAAAGAGTTAGGTGAAATATCACCAGGGGATACCTGCTCTTGAGAGATGCTTTTAATCTAGGGCTCTTGACATTAGTCTGAGCTGTATAAGCTGTGTTTCACTGTGTTTAAGCCATGTTCAGCCTGTTAATACTGGCCCTTGCCTGAATGCAGACATGCAAATTTGACTTCCTAGCCTGATGTCAGACATCACTCATTTTGCTGGGCTTTCATGGCAATGACAGGACACCATTTTGACCCGAGTCACTGTATCCAGATTTGATCCTGATGCTGGATTGTTTGCTTGCCTTGGATTTGCACAACCACTAGGAACCCGTTCTGTAACCACTTAGCCTGGTTACCCTCCCTGGAGTGTCTCTGCTGTCATTGATTGGGTACTGTGGGACTGTGCTTTTTGTTAGAGAAGACACAATTGTGCCTGACTTGCCATCATACCTGTGAAGAAACAACCCCATGCAAGAGTACAGGTGAGGTGCTGACTAGATAAAAAGAAGATCTGAAGGAAGTGAGGATTCCTGGTGGGAAGAAGTTGAACACAAGCTCGTGGTGTCCCCTAGCACAGATGAATCTTACTGTATACTGGGTTTCATTAGCAAAAGTGAAGCTTACAGTCCTGGGGAGGTGAGTATTCCCCTCCTTTTGGCACATGATAGATCTTCCTTTGAGTACTTGCTACGCAACACTATGGAGTTCGGCTAGCAAAGCAGCTCCAGGATGGTCAGGAGAGTGGAGCGCGCCATGTATGACATGGGTCTGATCAACCTCTACAAGAGAAGATTCAGGGAAATCTGGCGGTTGCCCTTAGAGGTACAAAACAAGAGGCAACACGCACAAGTTGTAACATAGGAAACTTGAATTAGGTGTAAGGAAGGAAACTGTTAGCATGTTAGTGATCAAACTGAATCAGGCAAAAGAACTACAGCTCCATATTTTGATACAAGCACTAACTTCTGAATCATAATATTTTTCCTTAAAATTCCCATTTCCATCACTCTGGACTTTGAAAAGAAAATATGCACTGGGTTTAAACCACAACATAGAAAAAGTCTCCCAAAACTTTACTTAAAAATTAAGGAGTTTGAGTCTTAACTTTCAAATAAAAACACAGAAAATCCAAGATTGCCTGTAGTAAGAGGCCATTTCTGCCATTCCTTCTACATTTCAAAGAACATGGACTTCAGCTGTTTTTGTGTTGGGTATAAATTAACTGCCAGCTGGATTCTGAAAGAACATCTTCTTTACTGCAATATTGCCCAATTAGATGACATACTGCAACTGCAATTAAAAAGTCAACACTTGCGACAGCACAATATGAAAGATATGGCTTAGAAAAATAAAATAGTACATCAGATACTATGGTTTAGTGACTGTAACTGATGGCATTTTAATGACTCTTATATTGTGGTTTTAAACCTTTGCTAGTAATATCTGGTGGAGCTAGATGAAGTCAGAAGTTACATTTCCACAGATATGTTATTCTGACTTACTCATTGAGCTATATAATCATTGTTCAGTGTTGGATCTGAAATCAACCCTGAAGATTACAAAATGGCCTTGAGGGTGATGATTTCTGGGACAAACACAATAAAAAATTGAGTTTAACTGAACTCTCTATGATGAGATATCAAGATGTTTCATTTTGCTTGTGATGCTATGTCCATAAACTATTTTCAATAAGTGCTGTTAGAGAAGTAAAATCTGAAGAAAAATGTAATCTAAACTTCTCATTCTGGGATTGAAGCTAGTTTGTACAGAGAAAAAAATATTGCCTCTACAAAGCCAAAATTTTATCAAATCTGATTTTGTTCCATTGGAAATTTTTGTTCCTGAAAAGGAAAATGTTTAAACTATTATGGAAACTAGAGAGACAAAGACTTTCTTTTTTTTTTTTTTTTTTTCAGGTGTTATGTCACAAGGAAAATTCTGCAAAGAATATTTCACTCTAACATAAATGAACCCTTTTGTACATAGGTCTATCTAATCTTGAAAGTTTCAGGATAGTTCCCATTGTCTCTTTTCCCTACAATTCATTACAAAATATAGCACCTACCGAGCCTCATTTTTCATTATTTATTATGTCCAAACCCTGTGCTGGATTCTACATGCATTTTCAGGCATCCAGCCACAGAGATTTATGAGTCAGTGCAGCCCTATTTATGGGTGGAGTTTGGCTCAAAAGAGATTCAGGATAATGAATGGGTTGCAGTGTTTGATATCAACCGAATATTGAGACAGTGTTGCAGCAAAATAATTAAAAGTAATAACAAAAATAATAAATAAATAAAAAAATAATAAAATAAAAATAGATTAAAAATAATAAAAAATTAGAAATTACACCTGCTCAGTGGTAACACAGAATATTTTTCTTTCCTGATTTTATTTGTTTGGATTTTTTTTTGGATTCGTTTGTTTTTTGGTCAGATACAAGCCTCCAAGAATACTGGGCTTTTCGGCTTGTTTGGTTTTTAGGATGAATAGAAATTAGATTGGAATTCAGATCTATCTTATTATGCTGTGATTCTTGACCACAAAATGCAGACCAGTGCCATGCTGCATGGACAGGACTGTGAGTTAAGCCTCTTAGATTTTATCCATTTCTCTATAAATTTCTGATGAATGCTTCAGCTCCTCAGTTTTCCTTGACTAAAGCATATTCTTTTTGTAGGTGCAACATAAGACAAAATATGGTGTTTGATTAGTTAAAATTTTAAAGTGCAGTAAGCAACTTAGATTAAAATATGAAAATAATTTTTTAGGTAGCTTCTAGCTGTCAAATTGTAACTGCATTACTCTGGAAGTGGATACATTCTGCATTAATTTCTTCAGGTCCCTCTTATTTCCTCATTTCTATTGATATCTGTTCCACATTTTGGATGCTTCCTGACTGTAGTACTTTTCAGGGAGCCTTGGATTTCAACTTGTCACAAATGCATGGCATAGAATGACCACATACAGCAAAAATCTGAGCATGAGAGACACAAACCAGTGCTTCACATGTGCATTAAAAACTCAGGGTCCCCTCTTAAACATACAAGGATCAACTTGTCAAACGTACTTCACAGAAAAGCTTACAGTGAGATGTGAAGTAGAAATCAGAATTGTTACTGGAAGGGTAAAATATTATAATAAATTCCTATCTTACTATCGGTAACTTTTGTGACTATTTCTTAGTACTGACTTCAGAACTCACGGTTTTGGTGCTCTCATGAAAAAAAGAGTTTGAGCAGTTCTAGATCAGTATTTTAACATTCAATGTCATTTCCTTTGATCCTTCCAGGAGCAGCTTTTAAACGGTGCTGATGGAAAGATGCTTCATAGCCTCACTACAAACTAACTATTCCTAAAACAGCCCTCTATTTCTTCACCTGTTTGGGAATATCAGTTATGGATTTCCTAACCCAGGGCTTTTTCCACTACATAGTTTGTCTGTACCTGGGTGGGATATGAATCAACCCATGGCCTAAAAGAGCTTTGTATGAATTTAAAGAAGGAATTAATAAGCAGGTAGAGCAAATAGAAAAGAAAAAAAAAATAAAATAAATAATGCTGGACACAGGTCAAAAAAAAAGAAAAAAAATACAAACATTCAGACAGCAAGGGAAAATCTCACTAGGATTACTTAGGAATATCATCATTGTCCCTTTACCTCTACCAGCCCTGCTCTTGCGCCACCATAGAAGAGCAGGGATAAGGAAGATGAGCATGCTGCTCTGCCCTCCAAACCCTATTTCTGTGCTTGGATTAAAGAAATAGTACAGCACTGAACCACCTCTGTGAAACCCACAATGGCTCTTGGTGTGGCCAGGAATTGACCATATTAGCTGACTTTGCTCTAGGAGGGATAATCATCTGGTAGAAAGGAAGTAAAAAGTAGGAGAGTAGTAATTATTTAACCACTTCTATTCAGCCAATGACTTTTAATTTTGAGCTCTTTCCTTTGTTCAAAAAAGAATACTTGACACTAACTGAGGTGCTTAATTGAGCTGCCTGAAGACTCACAATTTCATTGCACTTTACCCTCTCAGTTTCTCCCCCACTGTGTGGGGAGACTTACAAAATTATTAAAGTCAGTTAAGCACCTAACTTCTTTGGTTCAAAAAGCAGTCCTATAACCTTTTCCTTTCTTCTTCAAATCACACCCTGCTTAATTTTTTTTAGAAATCTTTAGATAACATTGGAAACCAAAGTAGCTGATAAAATTTGATTATAGGTCCACATTGGGGTAGATAGATAGAGTGTATCCTAGTGCCAGTAGCCAACTGGGGCATCCTGTTTCATCTCTTTTGTTCCCCAAAATTTAGTGAATGCCAGGGAGTCAGCAGGGAAAAAGAGAAAAGATAAATCACCTGGTTACAGGCTTGGTGAAATGCAAGCACGTTCCACACTTCTGTTTCTTAATAAAATACACACCAGTCCCCAGGAGACACGGGTAGGGAGCTGGAGAGAAAGTCATTTTTAATGGGTTCATTTCATTTATGAATGGAACACTTTCTCAATTTTTTCTCACCCCCTCCCTTTTTTGACAAAATCAGCTCCTTGAGATGTGAAATAGGCGAAAGAAAATACAGTTTGGGACCATTAATTATGCTTTCTTATTTAGTATATAAATTTGATGTCAAGTAGACCAAGCTGAATGGTATGTATTTATTTCAAAAATATCATATCTGTGAGGCATTGCTACATCATCATATTGATTTAGGTATTTTTGCTATTGTGCTTGATGTTTTTATGAAAGGCAGGCTATTAACAAGCTAAATTGAAAAACTAGTGAGTCAGACTTTTCTTGGACAATCCTGTGTGCTACTTGCATGCAGCTTTAAATTGGAAAATACTGTAAAAGACTGTTGTTTTTTTTTTTTTTTTTAATGGGCAATCTCCTCTTTGCAATCCATAAACATTATTTGTTGCAACAAAAAAAAGGGGGGAAGAAAAAACAAGATAGAATTCTCATGCTCCACTGCAAGTTGTCTATTTTCTTCTCCTATCTATAAAAATGTTAATCTTTTCATTTCAAAGGGTCACTATTTTTGACCTTGTTGGATGCTTATATTAAAATCCTGTGTAAAACAAGGTCATCTTAAAAGAGCAACATAAAATTTTTGTGTTCATGCAAACAGGAGCCAAGAAGAAGCTCTTTTATGGCTTTTCTTTCAAATACTGTTAAAGCTGTGTGTTTTAGGGTCAGAGGAGCCAAAGGAATGAGACTAACTTCTGATGTTGCCTGAGGCTCCTCCTTTCCTTTCTCCCTCACCTTCTGCCTCTCCGTGCTAACAGATTTTGTGCTGAATTTCATGGCTAAAGAAAGGCAAAAATTTAAACGGAAAATTCATCAAAATACTAAATTTCCACAGAGTTTCTACAGTCAACCATAAAGCATCACATGGAAGTAGGTCACCTGAAAGTTTTGGGAACCTTAGTAAGCATTAAATGTCCTGCTCTTTTTGACTTTTCCTGTGTGACAAGCACAAATTGGCTTACAGTGCAGCGTATTAGCTCCATCCATCTGTTAGCATGAGTCATGAGCAATGTGGGGTGGTTCTTGGCTTCAGAACATGGTTGCAGCTCAAAAAATTCAGTTTAGTTTTCTACCCCTGGCTTTAAGCACAACTGGAGTAATGTTTGTGTTTCTCATTTTTTTTTTCTTTTCTCTCCCCTCCCTGCCCACACGAAGAACTGATTTACTGGGCTGTGGGTGTGCATCTTGCTAACAGTGGATTCCCAATGAGCCAGGCCTATGATCTGGTGCTCTGCAAGGGTGTTGAGGCTTGCCTTGGGCTCCAGCAAGAACGAAGTGAAACAGCTGAAGCAACAAGTAAACAGGTGTTGCAGTTTGAGACCCTGATCTGGGCTGTACTGGATGTAAATGTGAAGGACAAATCAGAATCTGTAAAAGGGTGTGTGGACAGCGCAGGTGCAACCAATTACAGATTATGTAAAGGGCAGGAGTTTTTTGTTATCTAGGGCGAACTTTACAAGCAATAAACAGCTTCTGCTTGATTCACATTGAATTGTGTGCACAGTCCATTATTTCTTCCAGCAACACTGGGCCAGATTGAAGTTCTGTCCATGACAAATATAAATAAAGGACACCTAAGAAAGAGCATAAGGCACATACAGTTTCAGACCTTAATGAAGTGTAGCTCTGAGAGCTTACAGTCAAATATGGAATCTCCACATTTTCTTTTTATTTATTTACATATCCACATATCATATATAGTCTCCAGTGGATTTTGCTTCCACTATTTTTCCCTTCCAGTATTTTTGTCTTTTGAAGTCACAAAAACTTTCAATGTCCATAATATTCTGTGGTATTGTGTCCCAGAGTATAACCCTGCACAGTGGGAGGAACCCCTCTTGTATGTGTTTTGAATACCTGTGCTTCAGCTAGGATTCTCAATTGCTGTCAGCTTAGAAAAGAATCAAGCAAAAAGAACTTTTGCCTTAAGTCTCAAAATGAGAAGATTGAGGAGGTTTACAGAAAATTTAATGACTGTTTGATAATTACCAGGTTGGATCAAAACAGGAAATACTGAAAAGTTGAAAAACATTTTAGAAACCCCAGTATTCAAAAATGAATTATCAGAAATTTCAGAAAACATGATGGCCTTATTGTACAATTCCTTAGAAAAAAAATATTGTAGATTATTAGGTGATCCCTTCGGCAAACTTACTTCTAAAGGTTCTCATATTCTGTCCAAATCAAACAAATCTTGTATCACCAACCATCTATACTTGATTTTCACCTGCACTTCAGATATAAGATCAGATATGGCACAAACATAAGCAGTGAGTGTTGGCCACAGGTTGGAATTCTCTCCCAATGTCTATGGTGTCTTCACACATATGCTACCCTCAGGAACAATCTTTATGTGGGCAGCTTTTTAATTTTTGTTTTACTTTGAATTTCCTAATGCTAGTACACCTTGAAGATACTTATTCCAATCATTTAGTACAGGATAGAGAAGCTTGAGTTTTCTCTTTGCCTGTTTCAAGCTCTCACTTACTGTCATGGGTTCAGCAGTAGCAGTCATTTTTCTCCTTCTTGGCAGCTGGTGAAGTGCTGTGGTTTTGACTTTCGACCTGGGAACAGCGCTGATAACACCAGTATTTTTAGTTATGGCTTAGTGATGTTTGGTCTGGCCAAGGACTTTCTGAG